>QTSX02007126.1:473594-590106 GCA_014839935.2 Entomophthora muscae | reverse complement strand
TCATGCAAAAACAATTTGACAATCCCGCATTTATACTCTTAGGGTCTGAATTTAAAAGTAGATTTTATTAGAAATATATTATTATGCTTTTATTAAGACCTCTCTGGGAGCTAGATAATTCTGCAAACCTTGTTTGCTAAAAATAAGAATTAGAAAATTTTATTATAATGAAAATAATATAAATTGCAATGGAATTATTTGGAAGAGATAATTTATTAATACCTATATGAGTTCTTCTCTGTATGTGTTCACTCCTGTGATGAGGTGGCACACAATCTCCAATCGCTACACTGTGGGCTTAGCGGATATCCACCTACTAAAGACCAGAGCGTCCTAGATGACTTGGTGGATCATGTCATCTAGGACGCTCTGGTCCTGGCTGGTATCTACAGGTTTGCAACCCCGCCAGAGAAGCTGCTTCTCTATTTGCACCTAACCCTACTTCCCTTCACCAGCAGGCGGGAGTTTTTTAATAAGGATATATCCACCGCCCACAGTGTGGCGGTGGAAGTTGTGTGCCACCTTCATCACAGGGTGGGTACATACAGAAGAACTCACTATAGGTGCTATTAATAAATTATCTCTTCCAAATAATTCCATTGCAATTTATATTATTTTCATTATAATAAAATTTTCTAATTCTTATTTTAGCAAACAAGATTTGCAGAATATATCCCAGAGAAGGTCTTAATAAAAGCATAATATTATATTTCAATAAAATCTACTTTAAATTCAGAACCTAAAGGTATAAATGCGGGATTGTCAAATTGTTTTTGCATGAACTCACCAACTTAATGGAGTAATTTTCATCCCAGAAAAACTTACTTTTTTATATAAAAAGATAAAAGTATTCTAGTAAGTTAGTGAGTTCATATAAAAACAATTTGACAATCCTTCATTTTTACCTTTAGGTTCTGAATCTACAGTACTTCTGATTTGTACACTTTACATTTAACTTTTTTGATTATTATCTTTATTTTCCAAAAGTGATATTAATGTGTTTTCATAATCCAGTATCAATTGTTTGGGATACCCTTAGATGACACAATAAAAAATGATTGTAAATAAATAAATTACTAACCTTCATTGATTGTCCTGCTGAATGTGATTGCAGGCTTGGAAACATCTAAATATAAAATGATAATTAATAAATCTTGAATAGTAAATTAGATAATATAAAAAAATTGGACACACTAAGCCTTTAATTGATTGGCTGTTTGGCTAGGCCCGCGTGGATGAAAGAATCAGCGTGGCCATAGAATTTGGCCACGGTCTCAGCTGGGAGGATGTGGATCCTGGCCTGCAGCAAATTAAAGAGGTCCTTGGTCCCAGTTGGGGTTCCTTGCTTGACAACTTGCTCAAGCCACCCAAAGACTTCCTCAATGGGATTTAAGAAGGGCAAATAAGCAGGGAGGAGGAGAAGGCACAAATTTTCTATGGCCAATTGCTGGGGGCCCACTGTGCTGTTAGTGTCAACCATTGGGAATTCCTCAAGAATATCAGCCACCTTGTAGAAATCAATGTTGTCCAACACAATGACGTTGGTGAAGCCCAGGCTTGTGTTCCTCAGGTGCTCCTGGACCAATTGGAGGAATGATAGAAAGATACAGCTGTTGTGGGAGCCCAGTATCATTTGGTATAGCTCAACTCCCTTTGGACCAAGGAGAGCCACCATTGAGTAGACTGTGGCGCGGACTGCAGCACGCCAAGCCATCCTGTCATTGGAGCCTTTGGGGACATAGCCATATGCATTGCGCATAGATGAGGCAAATGCTGATTCATCAATATAGTAAAATTTTACTGTCCCCTTGGCTTTGAGGGCAGTGTACGCCTCTGCGTAGTTTTTATGGGTCTCAATGTTGGTTGGACTATTCCAATTGTAGGGGGATACCCCAAGCTTTTTCCAGGAAAAGTGCATCTTCTTTAGCAGATGGTAGTAAAAGGAAATGGAAGCCTCAACCCCAAAAGTGGACTTGACCATTGCCTGTATATTTGCCAGTTCAAGATGGCAGTCCCAGGCAATCCACTGGCAGATTGCCCATTTGTGCTCCTTGGTTAGCATGATGGAAACACGCAAGGATTTCTCCGCGGCAAGGACTTGACCCATGTTAATTAATCTGTGAAAGGTCTTGGAAGTGTACTTGGGATCCACCCCAACAAGGACCGCAGCCGCCTTGTAATTGCCCAATTCACACATTAGCTTAAGCAGGATGATGTGTTTAATGTCAGGGATGCGCTTCTGAGCAGGATTTTTAGCAGTGGGGATTGACTCATTGGCATTGGGCACAACACAGGGCATGGGCACCTTGGTATAAAATGCAGCAATCTTTTTGAGCACCAACTGTCCCTCATCAGTTCTGAAGAGCTCAGGCTCCTTGTCCTCTTCCTGATTGCCATCACTGACGTAGGGCTTGTAGCTAGTATCAAGTACAGGCTTCACCTTCTCCAGCATGGCTGACAGGACTGACTCTTGCTGGTACACAACGTTGAACACATACAAAGTAAGTTCTACCTCCTTGTTTTTAACTTTCTTTGTAGTGGTGACCTTGGTGGGCTTCTGGGTCAGCTTTGGGACCTGAGGGTTGATGCTCTGCACCCTAGCAGCTTGTGCTCCTTGAACTGGCTGTGTCAGTGCAGCGTCACTATGGAACTCTCCTCTCCTATCTCCTTCTTGAGTAGGCACTTGGGTTGCACTAACTCTATTCTTTGACCTGTGGGGGCAAACGCAACTGCGGCGCACAATGAGTGTATTGGTACTCTGTTGTTGTGTTCCTTCCATTTTACAATTTAATAAAATATTAAATAAATCTCAATTAAGTTACTCCCTATTTTTAATTTTTGCTTTTATCTGAATATGGATATTTAATTAATATTTTTTCCCACCTGATATCCCAATTATAGATTTTTTATTTCTTAATTTGTTGTTTTTGGTTTTAAAACACCCATTTTAGAATAACCCAAAATAATTTCCACCCATTTTCCCAGATTTACGCCAAATTAAGCACCCAACACAATATTTTTAAAATTTATGTCTCAGATTGTGTATCTTATTTTAGATACCTTGGTATCATTCTTGATTACAATCCATTGCACACACTGAGTGAGTGATTTTTTTTACATAGTGAGTTGCTATTGTGTTTTGTTTGGGGATTGAGTTTTGACACACCGTGCTTGGGCGTATTTTGTTACTGATTCACATAGTAAACATATGTACACCAAAAGTCAACTCACACCATTTTGTTTGTGAATCAATGTATTTTGGGTTGTATTTTGAATGGTTTTGCTTTGTGTGTGAGCCCTTTGTTGCTGTGTTGACTCATTTTGCCCATTAACACCAATAAACCCTGTTAACAGAGTGTATATTTTAATCTGAGAGTTGGATTTTATTCAAATCTGAAGTATTTTTGGTTGTTGCCATAGCTTTTAAAACTACTGTAAGACTTAGATAATAAGCTAGATAGAACTACCTGAGAGATATGCCTTATTTTTATGGCAGGAAAGGGGTGAAGTATGAGCTTTAAAGGAACCACTTATTTACATCTGCATGAAAATAAGTCCAAAACTGATAGTGTAGCAGGGTGGCTACATTATAGGATATTCATCAAGGAGGCAAAGAAGAGCCATCATATGTGAGGTTTACCAAAACAACCCAACCATCAGGCTAGGCCTGCTGAAGGCTAATACCCTTTATTCACCAAAGAGTGGTAAAGGTAGAAATGGGAAATTGGGAAGTGATGAGTAAAGAGGTCAATTTATTGTACTATATTATGAGCATTTTATAGCTGCTCATAAGGTGGAATTATATGATGTTTGTTATCCCCTGTGGCAATGGCATCATCACAACAGAAAGTCTTTTAAGCATGTAGCTGGTCAGTAAAGTGAGTAGTTTTGATCAAGAAAGTGAAATTTTCTTGGATAAATAGGTGATTAAACTTTTCTATGGTTTATACGGTCAGTTTAAAGAAAAATGTGACTAATGAAATTCAGCATTTGCGTGGTTGGGTTGGATAAACCTTGTGTGGGTAAGCTTTTAAAGCAGGTAATCAAATTAAATCCATATGGTAACTAAGGTGTATCATTTGACATTGAGTGAATTTTGGGCTAGATTATGATAGGTTAATTTTAGTGAGATACCCAATCCACCGCATGGTTGATAAGGTCTCAGTTTAATTTAAAATATAATATTTTTAATGATTTTTAAATGCTACTTCAATACTATTTTAATAGCATTTTAATTATAATTTATCATAAGTTTTTAAATAGCATTTGATAATATTTTTAACCATATTTTTGATCAGTAATTAATATATTATTAATATTTAACAATATTCTTAATGATTTTTAAATGCTATTTTAATAAAATTTCAATAATAATTTAATAATATTTTATTCAAATGACATGCGGCCTACTCTAGGGCTTGATTTAGAATCGATTCCTGGCGTTGGAGCAGCATTTGGCAGATTGACGAAAGTCACCAAAATTCGATTCAGTTTTGAAACCTTGGTTTTAGGATGCCGGCTCCTGATTGGCTGGATTAAATATGCCCCAATTAGGCAATGGCATCGTAATTCCTTAGCTTGGGTTGAGTCGGTGTTTTCCTATTAGTGACGTCATTTGGAGCCAGCTTAGAAAATGTTGATGTTTAAATCACCAAGTTGACATGTAGGGGAAGTTAGCGGCTAACCTAGTAGATGGTCATAAGTGGAATCGGGATGCTTGTTCCAAAAGAAAAACTTGGAGTTATGGCTTTGAGATCAGCTAATTAGTTTGTGAAGGAATTTCGGCGAGGATTGGGCTTAGGATCAAGCGATCGATAAGTGAAAGTGATTGGAGGCCTGTTTAAAGCCTAAATGATGAATGGCGTCATTTCAGAAAGACCCAAGGAGAAATAACACCTGCATAAAAGAGTGAATCTCTCTGTGTAAACTGGAATGCCCTCATCCATCTACAAGTACTACCCAACTAAGGAGGGGCGGTTGACATGCGTGGTCTGTAGCTACACATACAATCTTGAAGCTCCTCTGTCTACTCTTCAGAAACACCTGCGTGTCAAGCACAACTTCAGTGTTCGTAATCCGCCCTCGTATCCTCCCGCCAGCCTCATCCCCGAGAAGGCAAGGGAGCTATCGGTGCGCTTCCATCCCCTGATGCAAGAGCAGCTAGTTCCTTCCCGACCCGTCGTCAAGGAAGCCCCAGCCAACGAGCCACATGGGTTAACCCCAGCAGAGGAATCCCTTGTCAAATGGGCATTCCAAGAGAAGATCCCCTCGGCCGCCCTGGAGTCGATGCATTTCCAGCGCATCTTCCTAGATTCCACACCTCCACGCATTCAGCCGATCCTGAAGATGCTGGCCAAGATGAGGGACAACTCCAGCCTGGAAGTGACGCATCCCAGAATCATCCTGCCTCCCATTAGCCTTCTTTTCGCCCACTGCAAGGATGAGATCAACTGCTCGAGATCCCCCCTGTAAATACATGCAATAAACGTTCCTTATTCGCGGCATTTAAAAATAGCGACTCGCTACAACATCACTGCGGCGCTTTACAAATAAACGATGTTAGCAGCACATGCTACCACCCAAATCGGTAAATGCTCTTCAGAAGTTGTCACAAAGTCCAGACTCCTTTTGAAAATAACAAATAAATCTCTCACCTTTTGCGGCAACTTTGGGGGCTTCGTTGATACTCTGAAGCTCAACTGGGATTTAACAAACCAAAGGAGCCCGGGTATATGTATTAAAACTTAAAATGGTTATAAAGACATTCAATAAGTAGCTACTGGAATTATTGACGCTTCTCAGTTGTTAAATGCATCATTTCAGGGAAGGATTCTATAAACACCAGCTGACAGCATACGTACCAAGCACAGCCTAGGCAAGCTATTAGAACTACTGGATTCAATCATCTTCCCTTTTAAACCCCTGAATGCAATTCCAATATCCGGTTCTTCCGGGAAACCCACCCTTTAAGAGTATCAAAGGTACCCCTTAAGTTACAGCGAAAACTCTGATGCCGCTGAGCTCACGTCAGCCGAGCTTTTCGGGGATATCATTCTACCGCGATTACTCAAGTGTAGCAGCCAATAAAAATAAACCGATTTTAAATCTAAGATTTGCCATCATTTTATTGGTTGCACGGATCTAGTAAGCATTAAAGTGTAATGATCTCACTGTCAACTCAATAGTTGATAAAAGATAATCCTTATCAGTGAGCCTCAAATTGTTCATAAGCAACTCTTTATAACTTGTTTAGTTCCAATAGCTGTTATTGCCCTGGGTTCCACCTGATAATGTCACTGATGGCTTGACCGTGCCTGTAGGCTGGATATCTGATATTTTTAAATCATCTTACAACAGGATGATAAAAAGAAAAGTTCATCTGAAATTCGATCCCGCCTTCTGTAGTTTTTCTATTCCAAGGTGGCTGATGCAAAGTTCCACAGAAGCTTGGCATAAAACGAGTGAAGCTACTTTAAATACTTTGTATGGGAAAGGTACTGAGCTTGTTTACTACTTATCTATCCCTTCTTTAAAATAGTGTTTGACAGCCCAAAATAAGGCTGTGAGAAATATGACTATGTAATACCATAGTTTTATAACCTGCTGAGATAAACCAAACCAAGTCAGCCTGAAGCAAAATCAGTGCAGCTGATAATGAAATCCACAGCGCTTAAAACAAAAGAGACGAAATCCAAATCTATTGTGATTTAATATACATTCCTTGATTTTCAATTTCAGTTTAAACTGAATTAATTTTGTCCTCATCTACAATGATTTTGCTTCAGGTTGCCTTGATTTTTTTGTCTCAGCAGGTTATAAAACTACTGTATACAGTTCAGCTATAGAAAGTAGTACAGTAGTTTTCACAGCTATGGTGCTAAACAAAATTGACTCAGAGGCAAACAAAATTAAAGACCAAGGAATTTATATTTATTAACAATAGATTCAGGTTTGCCTCTATTTTGTTTGCATATGAGTTGATTTTGCTTACTGTAAATTCAGAACCTGAACGTAAAAATGCGGGATTGTCAAATCCTTGGTCCAAATTTTGAATCACTTTTGCAGGATGGCCTTTTTTAATTAAATTGATTTTTTTGTATTTTTATTTGAATATTTGAAAATGCGGGAACTCATAGACACTTTGCAAAGTTCAAGTTGAACTGCATATTTTCAATGGACAAAATGAATTAACTGGAATCAGATTTGAAGCGTTCAAATCCATCAGCCATTTTCATTAAGTTTACTATGTTTTTTGAAATTGCGGGATTGTCAAATCCAAGAACCAAATTTCAAATCACTTTTGAATGCCACTAGTAAACTCAGATATTAATTGCAGGAACTGGAATCCAAATTTAATGTACAGTAAGCACACTAGGAAACACCAACCCAAATCAAGAAGCTCCACCACAACTAAAATCAAATGGAAAATTCAATCTCAATAACCATAATTAGACATAAAAAGTGATTAAACTTTAAAATCATCCAAAACTGGAAAGGATACAATATTATTCACTTCAAATCACGGATATAGAAACTCTGCTACTATTCAAGGCTAAATCAAGAGAAAACAACTACTCACAACTAAACCAATAACTCCAAATAAATACATATTTAATCTAAAATATAATTTTTTATTTTATTTTTATGGACCGTCAATCGCATTCCCAACCCGCTCCTGCACCAGCCTGCAGGGCAGCCTGTCCACAAGGGTGTCCCAGAGGGTCCAAGAACAGACCCAGAACCCAACTTGAGGGGAGTCATGCCAATACACAGGCCTCCCAAGGTGTCAGCGCCAGCCAACCACCTCCCGCATCCCAAGCCAGAACTACCAGCTTGAATCCCAGGCAGAAGCCACTTTCAAGGCCTGCTACCAAAGTCTCCTACACCAGGGTCACTGGGAACACTGAGGTTACTTACACCTCCACCGTTTACCCAGTTGTCACTGGGCCCCGCACTCTTGACCCAAGAGTTGCTACTTCCTGCCCCCGCGTCTTTGACACCACCTACAAGCCATTGGCCACCACCAAGGAACCATCTGTGCCTATTGTGTATTCAACCATTGATAGCGCCACTGCAAGCAAGCGTGATCCCACCTTCTACATAAAGGTCCCTGTCCCCTGTGTTGAGCCTGGTAGCCAGGATGCTGTGGTACCTGCCAAGGGCCAGCGTTGGTTGACAGATAGTGAGCGTGAAGCTCTCCTCAACTGCTTGAATGGGGGAATGGCGGTTTGGGATATTGCGTCCCAATTTGGTGTCACAGCCAGATACATTGCCAACATCAACACCAAGTATGGCAACACCGGGCAAATTGCCAAATCCACCAAGGCTAAGCGGCAGCCCAAACTCCTTCAGCCTGTTCATATTGATGCAATCAAGCAGTGGGTAGCCAAGGATTGCCACCTGGACACACTTGCTGTCCAATCAATGCTTGCCACAGAGTTTGGGCTTTCTGTTTCTAAAACCCTTGTTTAAAAAGCAATGGTTGATTTGGGCTTCTTGTGGAAGGTGCTCGGAGTTTCTCTGTACAATAGAAACAGTGAAAAGACCATTAAGGATTGACGCATTTATGCCAAGACATATCTGGCACTAAAGGAGACTGGGAATGTCCAGTTCTTCTATATCAACAAATTGTTGTTTTCCTCCTCACTCAGGTCTAGGCATGGGTGGGTTGAGAAGGGGTCCAAGGACGGCGTAGCCCATTGTGCAGCTGTCCGTTCCCAGACCTATTCCATGGTCGCGCTTCTTGGTCCTTGCGGGTTGGACCAGTATCAGATGATTAAAGGCTCCCATAACAGCAGGACCTTTCTCAATTTTCTCTGAGCCGTCAAGGAGTACCTTTGGGTAAATTACAGCGGCACAACCAATGTTGTTGTGCTTGATAATGTCAGGCTCCACAAAGTGGATCTGGTTGTGTCCGAATTCCCCCCATCAACAAAAACAGCCACACCTCCAGCCACCAACTTACCAATTGTCCAATGAGACTTCTCTTCCTCCTGCCATATTCCCCATTCCTGAATCCAATCAAGGAGGTGTTTGGTTGGATCAAGAATAAGGTGAAACAAGGCCTTCCTCAGGACACTGAGGATCTATTCAATATTCTTGAGATCAGCCAATTTGCAATGCCACCCAATGTGGTGGCGGCTTTCTATGAGCACTCGGAATCCTTCCTCCCAAAAGCCCTGGCCTCCAAGCCAATCAGATAAATGGGTGCTCCGGGTTTTATTTAGTTTGTTTTTATTAGGACTCAATAATTATTATTTATATATAATAATGTGATGTTTGATTGTATTATAGACATATAAGAATACATAGAAAAGGTAAGTAAAATTAATTATACTAGGTAAGATGGAAATATTTTTATTTTAATGCACTGAATATTATTATTGGCTTTTGCGCTAACAAATGAATAAATTAAAAAAAGATAGAAATAAATTAGTTTATTTAAATAATTGTGAATCCTTGATGGTACTTTGGCTTTTTTGAGCCACAAATTGGACCTTGCATGTCATCATCTGATCCTTGTTATTTCAGTGCCACTATAACCACACAACACGGCAACCAATGATTTTCATGTATTGCTTACTAATTAGTACTTAGGATGCGGGTCAAGTATATCAAATATGTTTATCAAATCACATTACAAGGGAAAGGTAATTTGAGTTCTAAACAATCATTTGTTTAGAACAATAGTGGAGCAGGCTGCATGATGCAGATAAATTCAATTCTTGATGTTTATCTATGTGATAAATAAAACCTGTACTCAATGAGCTAGTAAATAAAAACATTTTTAACTTAATTTTAATATTTGACGTGGTTGCAACTTTAACTAATGTCTTGTAATATATTTAGATATATTAATATTATAATTTACATACTAAAATTTAAAATAAAATTAAAATATTAAAATTAAAATTATAATTATAAATTGTAAAAGTTAAATATTAAAGTTTAAATAATCAAAATATAACAATTTTATTAAATTGTGATTTATTCAATATCAAAATATTTGATATTAAAAATTTTAATATTGTAATATGGATTATTAAAATTTTAATGTTAACTTTTAGATACTAAATTTTTTAATATTTAAATATGTAATATTAAAAATTTTATAGTAAAATTTTAATAGTACATATTACAATATTAAAAAAATTTAGTATTAAAATATAAAAAGTTAAAAAAAATTAATTTGCAAGGGGGAAATATTTATTGGGGGATGCTAACTGCAAAGGGATGTGATTATTCCGGGGAATTATACCCCAAAATTAAATTTTTGGCTAATGCATCTAATTGGATCCACGTACTCTTCTGTACGTGGTGGACAACCCTGGATGCAATTGCTAGAGGGGTGGCGCCCTGTACCCCGGTGGTTGCTGATTGTTTGATAAAAGGCAGGCAGGTGAGCAAATTGACTAGTAGGGTTTTTTTGGGGGGCACATAGTACCTGTATAGTGTTGCCAATGCAAATGAATCATAGAGGACGTGCTCAACTGTCCTGTATCCCCGTGGTGTCTTCTGGCGGTTAAGGGCTACACGGCAAATATCCATTTGAATAGGTACATCCTCCAACTTTTTGACGTTGGTTTTTAATATGCAGTGGAGGAGGATTCCCAGGTATACTGCAACTTGGATTCTTTGCAAGGTATACTTTTCTGAGAACATGCATAATTTTTTGAATGTTTGTACTAACCTATTAATATAGGACGTTTGGTTGAACTTGAAGAGGGTTCCAGGGGGCGCCTGACTTGAATCAGCCCCCCAGGCCTCGGCAAATGAAATAAATAAAGGTTTAAAATTATTCACAAGGACTGCATCCCCAACTTTATTTGATAGTGCCTTAAAAACTTCATTAAAAATTGCAGATTTCAAATATTTATTTCCTATTTGAAAGTCGGTTTTTATTAAATTCTTTTCATATTTGTTGATGTTTGTGAAGGGGAATCGTTGAATGCTTTTTTATATGTATTCATCAAAGTTCAGTTTGATATCCCCACAAATTTCATTCATTTCTTTGATTTTGATAGTTGCTCCTAGTTCATATGCTTCCCTTATCCATGGCAAGCACCCCGCAGGTGGTGAATATTCCCTATCTTGAGCTTCAATATTAAAAAAATTATTCATATTCTGTTGAATTATTTTATTTATTTGATTTTTATTTATTTGTTTTACAGGGGCCACCAGTGACTGGTAACCCCCATAAAACCAACTCGGTGTATAAGCCGCCACTTCTGCGACCTCATCCCCATTCCTGGTGATGACTAAAATAAATATAAGTAAAACATAAAAAGACTTACTAATTGTTTCCCCTGTGGCCCCCTCAGCCACAGGCGCCACTTTGGCAAACTTCATGAGCGTTGGATGCTCTTCATTAATTTTCCTAGGCTTAATTTTTCTTATATTTCTTGCAACTTGTGTTTCTTCTTGGTTTTCAGTTGATAAAGCTTCTGTATTTCTTGAAGCGCTTCTGCTTCTTGCTTGTGTTTCATTTTCATCTGTTTCCATTTGGTTGGTTTCCTCTTCGTTGGTGTTGATTTCCTTTTGAATTTCTGTTCCTTCAATTAGTTTGATCTTATTGTTTTCTTTGGCCCCCTGCCAGAACTCCCACAAATTGTAGGCCACATTGTTGAGCTTTAGACTTGATAAAATTGTTCCCTGTAGATTAAGTAATTTTTCTTTATTCTTTTCATCTATGATATTTCCTAGTTTATCCAGAGCATCTTCTTTTGACTGGATTAGTGGCTGGCCCTTGTTACCCAGCTTTCCTGTCACTATTTCCCTGATATTTCTTTCTATTTCAACAATCTTTTGCAGGTGTGCTTCTAATTTGTTGATCAAGTTATAGATTGTTGACATATTGTTTGAATTCCATCAAAAAACTGGTTTTTATAGTACTATCTTCAATGCATACATATTTTTCATCATCATTAATAAATTAAAGACAATAAATGTAAATATTGGATTAGAATATTGCAATTAGACGTCAACTCTTGATATTTTGATATTATGTGCATAACTCAATGCATTTTGTTTAATAAAATCCACTGTAAACTAGGTCTTTTTCATTGTAATTTAAAATAAATTGACTGTGTTTATATTAGAGAGCCATTAACAATTAGTACAAATATTGAAAATTAGTGCATTTTACAGCCTGTATATTTACCTATTGGTAATAATTCTGTAAACTTTTCAGTCAGATTTTGTGAGTAATAATAATGTAATGTGTTAATAAATTACAGTTTACTGTCATTAATTGGTTGATTTTCTTTGCTGTGGAAATTGTGCATTTTCTGATATTTACGCACTAGTATCTAATTGGTTGGCTTCACATCCAATTGCACAGGCAATAGGAAAACAAGCCACCACCCTGACCACATCCAGTCTTGGGGTGGCGGCTTGTTTTCCTATTGCCTGTGCAATTGGATGTGAAGCCAACCAATTGGATACTAGTGCGTAAATATCAGAAAATGCACAATTGCCACAGCAAAGAAAATCAACCAATTAATGACAGTAAACTGTAATTTATTAACACATTACATTATTATTACTCACAAAATCTGTCTGAAAAGTTTATAGAATTATTATCAATAGGTAAATATACAGGCTGTAAAATGCACTAATTTTCAATATTTGTACTAAGTGTTAATGGCTCTCTAATATAAACACAATCCATTTCATTAAATTATAATGGAAAAGGCCAAGTTTATAATGGATTTTATTAAACAAAATACATTGAGTTATGCACATAATTTCTAAGAATCAATAGTTGACGTCTAACTGCAATATTCTAATGCAATATTTACGTTTATTGTCTTTAATTTATTAATGATGATGAAAAATATGTATGCTCATAATTTTAAGCTATTTGTAAAATTTACAACATTGTATTAATTATGGGAAATGTTGATAATGTAAAAAGAAAATATTATTAATTATGAATTGAAAGCGAGATATCAATTTTAATAAGTTGTCACAAAGAAAAGATTTATTTTGTAATCAAAGGACGGGAAGGGGAGGGAATGGGCGGAATGAACATTGCCTTCATCTGCGCCTGTGAAAGAGGCGGCATCAGAGATAGTGGGGAGGGAATGGGTGGTGGTTTGGGAGTCAGGGTTGGAAGGCAGGTGGCTTGATGGGGGGTTGGGGAGGCAGGGTTTGTTGACTGGGAAGGGTCAGCAAGAGCTGATTGCTTCAATTGCTCAAATTCTTCTTCTGTCACATATACTGGCTTGACAAAACGGATGGAATGGCATGGGGGGAGACAGGGGTCCTTTCTGGACTTATCACTATCACTTGCATAGAAGATGATGAGATCAAATAAGTCCTGGACAGACACAGAAGGGAAAAGCTCATACTCCTTATCAATTTGGGTGCATAGTTTGTTGTAGGTGGCAGGCTTTAGGCGCCTGAGGGCAGAACCAAAATTATAGAGACATACATCTGAAAGATGCATGTTGGCGTAGTTGATGGGGTAGGACCAGCAGATATGTCCCGCAGCCCTGATTTATTGGGTAGCCCATTTGCGCTGCTCCATCTCCACACTCAGTACAACTGTGTGCACAGTGTTTTGGGTGGCCCACTCCTCCAGCATGGCCTTGAGCTTTGTCTGGTAGGCATACCCATCTGCAGTGTTTGATATTGCTGAGTAATAATTGACACCCAATGAGAAACTGCCAATAAAACCCTGACAAAACAATACAAGATTGGGCTGCACTTGTATATGTCAGATTGGATACACTGTCTCACAAAAGCTTTGAAACTTGCAGAAATTTTGGCATACAACAGGAAGATTACATCATTACGGGTCCTCATTGCCCTTCCTTTGATAAAATTAATAATAGTTGAATTGTAGGAGTCAGTGTCCACCAAAATGGGGTCACCAAGAACTTGATTGGACAAGATTCTAGCAGCAAGCACAACTCCGTGCATCCACAAATTCACCATTCTTTTGTTAGTGAAGATGCCGTGGAGTCCCAGCTGGAGACGTACCTGGACCAGGGGCATCCGCAGATCACGTTCCATAATGGCCATCATAAGGGTATGGGCTGTGTCACCTTTGGTCAAAGTACAGGCACCAGTTGAGGTCTTCTTGGTAGGGGGCCACAGTTGGTGTGGGCTTGCAGGGTTGCAGCCACAGTGGACTTTGCAAACCCCATTGCAACCGCAATTTCCCTGAGGGACATAAGCTTCCCTTGTTTTTAAACCATTTCAAGAATAATCTCCAGAGTGATTAGTTTTCTTCTGCCTCTTGCAGGCTGATTGGCTGGGAGAGGGATATGTCCATCTTGTGAACTGATCAATGCCATCTGATTGGCTGTTTTGGGGTCCTGGGCTCTCTGGGTGACCCCATGGCTAAAATGGCTGGTTCCAAATGCCATTGCTGATAAGGGATTTGGGTTGGCAGCTGCCTGTGCATGGTGGGCAAACAGGGCCATGCTGGAAGTTGCAGGAGAAAGAACAGACTCCTGGGTAGTGCTTGCAGAGGGGCCTGCGGGTTGGAAGTGGCCATAGACAGAGGCTTCACTGTTAAGAGACCCTGCGTAGCCCTGCATGATTTTGTCAAGGCCAGGGAACAGCTCATTGACTTGGTTGTTATTGAAAGAAGACATAATTAATTTTTATTAAAATTTTAAACTCAAGAAGAGGAATGTATATTTTAGTCAATTTTATTGTTATATATGTCAATTTTGTGAATATTATGATCTAAATTTTAGCCGTCCTAAAATGGAATAGGGTGATTTTTGAGAATGGCTATGATTCCCAAAAGAATCAGCACAAATCCACTCTAGATCCTTTGGCATCCTTTTTGAGACACCCATAAATTATGTTTATTTCAAATTACTTGCAATTATGATTTGAAACTTGGTTCTTGGATTTGACAATCCCGCAATTTCAGATTTGTTAAGTTTTACATGATGTCTATGATTTGTTTGAAATACAGGAAATCTCAAATTGTACATTAGAATCCTGCATTTCTGATTCATGTATCCTGCATTTGTTTGCTGGGTTTTTCTTTTGTTAGTTGAGTTATCTGCTCAAGGGATTCAAAATTTGCCAATTCAAATAAACCAAAAAAGTCAAATTAAATGGTTAATTTTATTAAATATTTTAATTTTCACTTGGCTGAGTGGCCTGCAAAAGTGATTCAAAATTTGGACCAAGGATTTGACAATCCCGCATTTTTTATGTTCAGGTTCTGAATTTACAGTAGCGTTGCAGCTTTGAAAACTGCTGTATAATTTGGGTGGTATTTTAATTACCTAATTTGCCAAGTTTTCATAAACAATGTTGCTATTTTTATAGATCTGATCAAAAGGCTGTGTTCTTGGAACAACTTCAATTGCTTCTAATCTAGCTTAATAATTAGTTGGATCAGGTTTATTCAGCCCTAAGAAAGTTATAAATCATTCCAATGTAATAAGTTCTTCAAAAATAATTAAAAGTTGATATTTATCTATTTTTAACCTCTTTGGTAGGCTCAAAAGATGCTAAGCTACTTAGTGAAATTTTTCATCTACTTTTTAAAGAGTTTCAATTGAAGGAGGAATATAGCTATTTAGCTTTTAATATTCCTATGAGCTTCTAAAGTATGTAAGAATAAAGCTTATCATTAAATTTTCTTAGGGCTTGGATAACTTGGACAAAGTTAAGTTCAGAAGCAAATATTCCTCATTTTTTTTTATAAAAAATGGTCTTTTTGGCTATTTGACCAAGCTTAGTGTCAAGTACATATCTCTTGAAAGCATATTGTCAAAAATCTGCAGACTGTGGTATTTTATCATCCACCAGATGACCTCCTAAGTCTTCTAAAATTAGCAAAGTACAGAGAATCTGTGAATTTGGCCTAACCTGCAGCCCACAATATTTGTTGTCATCAGAAGTAGCAAGTCTGACAGGGCCCAAGGCTCAAAGGCTTTGGGATATTTCCTCCTACTTCTGGATATAGGTCCATAGTTGTTGTCTCTATATTTTACTATAGGAATTAATACTTTACAATAGCAGTATGATCTTTTGCTCTACTAATAAAGACTAAGAGAGGGTGACATCAAGGAAATATTACTTGGATCAATCAAGTCAGTACACAATCATCAGTCTTTTATTCTAATAAACTGATTTTAGGTGGCCTGCCTGCCCACAGGTTTCTGAGTTAGCTTACAACACTAAGTAGAGACTGAAGAAGCATTAGGGCAGCACAGCAGGGGGCCATCCTTTCTGGGGTGGTTTTGATGGAAGTTCACTTGACAACTTCCACAGCTCAGTATCTTTTCTGATGATGTACAACTATCCCTTGGTCCAAGTGGAGTAGTTGTCTACCTGGGCCACATTCCAGGGCTAGCTAACCAGATTGGCTACCAGTTCACAGAGGTGATTGTTACACTATACTGTATCTAATCAGAGCTAATCTAATACAATAGGCACAGGGCCTTTTATCTTAGAGTGTTTGGCCTGGCAGCTCAGTCCATGATGGACTCTTCTAGATGTAATGCAGATGACAGTACATATGACAGCTCTCCAGTTCTAGGATATAATTAAAGTTTAGAATATTAATTATTATGTGATGCATATTGAGGTGCTTGCAGACAGAGACTAATTAATGAGCAGGAATTTCATGTCCCATTCATTCATTGCAATGAATGAAGTTATTGATGCCAGTGCCAAGTATATACTTCTAGGACGTATAATAAACAAGATAAAGGGTAAAACTTAGAAGAGAATGATACTTTATTGAATATGAATATAGGATAATATAAAGTATCATGGGAAGCCACATACTATCCATGTACTTCATGGTGGTTTGGGGCTTATCCAAGTGATTGTTCCTCTTATGTCACAAGGCTTGTCCAAGTTGTGTTCTACTTAGTATTTAAAATGTTTGATCCCCGTAATAGATGGCTGAATGATAGTAGTGCCACCAACTTAACGATTAGTTGGGGAATTACTTTCCCAAGAGGGAGTAATTGAACATGTTGGGACATCTCTCCCTGAGTTGCTGGAAGGTGGAACCTCAGGAATTTTCTTGAAGGTGTCAGGGATACGTGTTTAGTATTGATCCAGTTTGGCGTTGAGTATAAAGAGCTGGGAGTTACATTGAGATGTTCTTGCTTTGCATAGGCGGAGGCAGTTGTGATGCATGAACTTCAGTTCTGTTCAAGCACTAATACCTTTGATGAGATAAGTATTATTGGGATTGACTTCCATGGCAATGCCTGGTCCTCTTAACCCTGGTTCCAATTTGTGTAGGTCATGATTTACCACCCAAATTTCCTTGCCAACTTGGAATCTTCCTTCTTGGAGGGGTATTGCTTCTCTCCCCACTTGTTTTTCTTCTTTTTCTCTTGATAATGTCTGGTTTGTTGTACTATGGGGTTATCACTTCCGGGTACATTTTTGTAGAGGTAGGCAAGATCCTGTGTCAGTACTAACAATGGTTGATTTATGTCAATAAACCAGTTCATATGGGCTTTTACCCATGTTATGGGTTTTTGGGTATGGCATATCATTAGTGCTGTTTTTAGTATGTGAGCCCAGAGACAGGGGTTGTTGGCAGATAGTTTTCTTAATGCCTGTACTAGGGACCTTTAATCTTTCTAATCTCCTGTTATCTTGTGGGTGGTAAGGTCATGATAAAAGTGTGTTTGATACCATCTTTGGTAAGGTAGATGTTTGTGTCTATGAAGGTAATTCCAGTACCCCAACTGTGATCAGGAGTTTGGACTTCCCAAATTTGCATATGATTTCCTTGCCTATGAGCTGTCTCACATTGCTTCATTTATGTTATTTTGCTTCTTGTGTCATAGGCCATCTTGTTGCATAGTCAATGGATGTGATGATGTTGTTGTGAATGACGCTATTCACCATGTTTCAATTTTGCCTTTGGTGGGCCATTTTGAGGACAAATCTCTCTCTCTTGCTTTCACCTCCCAAATGAGTCTTTAGCTGAATTTGGAAATATAAATGTTTGGTTTCTTGACTCTGCGCAACTCACTTGCCCCACTCATGCTTGTGGAAAGTGATCCTACTGTCCTGGTATTGTTTTGTGGTATTGCAAACCACTATATATTACATTTCTTATTCACCAATAAAAATTAAGTTCTATTCAAATTTTTGTCTTTGTGCATTCCAGTACTTTGGCGCCTCTCTCTAGCCACAACTAGTAGAGATTATTCATCCAGGGCCACAAAGTAATCACATAGCCTTCCCTTCCATCTAATCAAGACTTAGTACAAATCCAATCCTAAGGTTAGGATTCCCCGTTGTGTGTCTGTGCTGCACCTAAGATCATGACAAAAATGGTGCTCACTACAGGGGCTGTAAGCCCCTTGGTTATCCCTTTTCCATCCATGTTTTCAGGTCGTTTGCCTCCGCCTATACAAGAGCCAACTTCACCTAAAATTACCAGCCCTCCTATTGATGAAGACATCACAGACCTGCCTATTGTCCCTACTATACTGAGCCTTGGGAATGGTCCCCACCTAGTTGCTTACCCCATGGGTACCTCTGACTTGGAACAAGTCATGGCAGTAGCCCTTGGGATAGCCCGTGAAGAAGCCATCCCTTGCCTCCAGTTGCAGTTCAGTCAAGCAGAATACTAAAAATTGATTGTGGCTCTGCAATTTCCACAACATCTCCTCTCAGTGGCTGGTTCCACTGAGCATTTATTGTTATCCTTTGTACAACCCGCCTTAGCCCATCATCAAATGGTATTAGGGCTCCATGTTCAAGAAATCTTGTCTCTACAAGCAGCTGTTACTCATCACTGGGATCAGTTTGCTGCCTATCAACAGTGGATCTACTCCCTGTTTTTCTTGGTATCAGACAGCCAGTGCAACTCTGTCACCTCTCAGACACATTTGGTTAACTCCATTGAACAAATGCGTTAATCCATCCCTGAATATGTCAGAGAGCGTCTACATGAGTTCCACCAGTTGGAACAGCCCTGACGCACCTAAGTCAATTCCACCCTGAATGCCTATCTCACCAACTTCAAACAACTTTTACAACAGCTCAAAACATTAAGCGCTTATTTCTTTGAGCAACTGCAGCAGGTAGTGGATCTTGCTGCTAAAGGCTTTAATGAGCTCAGTGCGGAATTCGATCAAGAAAGAGCTTTAACTGCTGGTGCTATTGCCAAGCTCCAGAATCAAGTGAATGAATTGTCTATGCCCAAGCCAGATGCTCTGCCTTCTCCCCCATCTGATGATTTGGTGGATAGAGAGCAGAGACTATGGGATGCCATTTGAGAGCTATGTGCCTCTCCCCGCAGTCAGGGACGTCCTATTGAGGCTCCTCAGCCTGACCCACAGGTGCTTGCTTTGAACACTCAAGTTGCTGAGCTACAGCAAGAGCTTGCTGCCTTAAGCAAAATGGTGGCAACTGCTGCAAGTCCAGTTGGGGTTGTCAATGAAGATGTCTGCTGCCCTGGCTTGCCAGGAGCCCCTTAAATCCAATGCAAAAGGGAGTTGGTTGCCCTAGCTAATGAAGTGGATCACTTGAAACAGGACCATGCTGAACTTGACAGAGACATACAAGAGATAAGTGAATTGATTGACTCAGTAAACAACAGGTTTCCCCTTGCCTCTCAGTGGGGCCATCCCTCACTTCCCAACTGGCTGAGACTCCACAGTGGTAACAACCCAAGGCCAACACTCAGATATTTCTGAGCAACAGACCACTCTGGCTAATGATACGGGAGCCTGCGCTGCTGAAACCCTGACTACTCTTGAGGAAAGTGTTTGGCAGCTCTGGGCTAGACAACCCCCCTCCAAATCTGAAGCAGAATTCTCCCTGTGCATAAATCTACTCAATAGCAACAATGGTGGCCTAACTCCTGAAGCACATTTCAAGCCTACCTTTAAGCAGGTCTTTGATCCCAAAACCTCAACTATTTCAGCTTTCCTAACTATCTAAGAAACTGCCATGAGACAAGCATCAGATGAGGTTAAGAAGGATCACATTTTAAGGCAATCTCCAGAATTAACTCATACAGAATGGAACATCCTCCATGTTGACAAATTCAAAAATTGTTTTTGCTTTATCTTTTATAACTTTAATTAAAAGCTCAAAATAAAAATCAAACATTGCTTCTATTATCAGTGTCAATTATTTAATCAAGAAAAAAATAATCTTTAATATTGAAAATAAGAAAAATATTTTTGAGAATTTCAACATGGAGGATGTTACATTCTGTATGAGTTAATTCTGGAGGTTGCCCATTTTAACCTGTCTACATCCAACCTGCCAGGAGGTGGTGGTGCCTGAGCTGCCCACCATTGAGACTTGGGAAGATATGAAGCAACTTCTGATTGAAAAATTTGGTGGTGACCTTAGCTTGGAAGTAAAGAAGGACGCCTTCATGCACATTGCTTTCAAACCTAAGGAGACTCTAGCTGAATTTTCAGACAGATTCTACATGGAGGGACAACAACTGATAACAAGCAGACAATTGACGGCTAACAAAGCTTACATGGTTTGCGCTCAAGCCCTTAAGATTAACCAGTTTCTGTGCCTCCATTTCAAAGCCCATAAAGCTATGCTTCCCTCCATGAGGAGCATAAAGACGTTGTTTCAGGATATGCACCTTACCCACTCTGGAGCAGTTGTTTGGGAGAATTGTGCCACCTCTAACTCTGGTTTGTCTTTCTGTGGGCCACATATCCTTACCATGAACTCACAGAATCCTCCTTGACAACACGGTTGCCATAACTGTGGTCAGATAAGTTATTCTTGAGTCTTCATTAATCATCAGGTTGAAGGAGCTGATCCCAAGGAACAGGCAGGAAAAAAACAGTCAACCTAGAGGCAGAGAGGCTCTTGGTTGACAATTCTTCCCAGTCTCTTTCAATCCCTCCCTCTATAACTGACTCTAAGCCTGCTGATTCCAAAGCTCCTCCTATCCTCCTATTGTTTCACAACATCTCTGATGACTCTGATTTGGATAATTCTGATGTCAATGACCCTGACACGCATGGATACTCAGTTCTTTCTGTCCCCTAAACCATTGCAGTCCCCTATAAGTTACAATAAGGGAAGACTACAGCAACTACTAGGCCTTTGTCTGAGGCCAAAGAAGTTGTCTCTTGCCCATACCTCACTCAAGCAAAGAGGTTCCCCGTGCTAGTAGAGTCTTCAGAAGAAGCTGCTGAAGTTGCTGATGCTGTATTCAAGAATGTGTCAGTTTTTCTTCCTCTTCGAACTGTCTATAAGGAGTTCCTGGTATTGAAATGCATGATTGAGAAGTGGGACAAAGAACTAGCAGAGGCACAAGACATCCTGGATGTCCTCCCACCCTTTGGTTGTACTATCACTTGCGTAGAAATATCCATCCAAAAGGTGAAGATCAAGGCCTTCTTGGATACTGGCTCTCCTGTTCACGTTGTCTCCTCAAAGCTTGTTAAGAAGCTCAAGCTTGCCCCCAACCTTAATTATCATCAGTTGTATGGTACAGCTGGACTATTCATGACTCGCGCCATAGGAGCATGTTCTGCTCTCCCCATGTGGTTTGGCAAGCTTCTCTTAGCTACGCCTGCAGTTGTCTTGGAGAATGAGAGCTACAATCTCTTAGTTGGTACCCATTTCCTTAGGGAATATAATGGAATCATTCTCTTGAAAAATGGTTACCTCTCTATTTTGAGGTACAAAGTCCCTCTGATCTTTGAAGAGCCAGTTAAAGTCCCGGGAAGCGCCTCAAGACGTGTGCTTTAGAATACCCCACTGGTGTTTTCACTCTATATACCGTACCCACTCCTCCAACATGAAGTGTCCACCCATGGCTTGTCCTGCGTCTGAGGGAATCCCTCTCCTGGCCACGTCCGCTGTAACCACCCCCCTGGCTCTCAGGCCATCTTGGACTCCCAAATATTGTTTGAGCTACCTGAGCAAACTTTTCTGAAGTTGTACTCTCCTCCCTCACTGGGTTGCAATGAACCTTACCTCTGTCTTGGAATCCTAGATGTCTCCCATAAAGACCCTGTTCAATTGCTAGTAGCCAACCTAACTTCTCTCCCCATAAATGTATCTAGAGGGCAGTTTGTTGGTTATGGCAAATTACTGAATGGTCCTGATGTCTTGTCTCTTCATCCCTTTGGTACGTTTCAGGACTTTAATCTACCAGAAGATGAGCCCCAAGTCCTATCTTTGTTTACTGCACAAGACTTCCTGCAACTATCCCCAGTTCAACAGAAGGAGGTACTTGATTTGCTAGATCAATTTTTGGATATCTTTGCCAAAGACAGTACCAACTATGGCCTAGCCAAAGGCGTTATCTATCAGATTAATGCTGGAGATGCTCCCCCCTTCTGCGCTAAACCATATTGTGCAGTTGCGTGGAGGATGCTCAGGTGTCTAAAGAGCTCAAACAACTGTTAGATGCTGGGTTACTGGCCCCTTCCCAAAGTCCTTGGGCTTCACCCTTGCTCATTCTAAAGAAGAAGGATGGAGGCCATTTTATTGTGATGGACTATTGCCAATTGAACTCCTTAACCAAGAAGGACTCTTACCCCTTGCCATGGATTGATGATGCTCTCTGCTGTCTTGGAGGCTCTAAGTTCTTCTCTGCTATGGATCTGGCTTCAGGATACTGGCAAGTTGACTTTTGCCCAAGGACTGCCAAAAGGCCGCACTCATTACACCTGAAGGGCTGTTTGAGCCTACCTGTATGCTACAGGGACTCTGCAATGCCCCGGCTATCTTCCAAAGGGCCATGGACTCCATCCTCTGCAACTTGAAACTGTCATATGTCCTAGTGTACTTAGATGATATAACGTTTTCAGCGCTACCTTTACCAATCACCTGTCAGGGGGTTTCCCCCTGACAATAACAATTTCTTCTTACTGGGAAATTTTTCTACCTCATCAATGGTTGCCTATCCAGAAAGTAACAAAAAATTGTATTTTCTATCCAATATTATCAACAACGTCTTGGACGGGAATCAAACCCAGGACCCAAAAGAGAAGGCACTGGTTAGCTTACAGTCAAAGTGTCAACTTAAATTACCTATTTATGTTGATACAATTCATTTGCCTTTTGTTCCATCCTTCAAATCTTTTTTTCAAAACTGTTAATAGATCAGCCAGCAACGTCACTTACCGCTTGCATTTTGATTGGCTACCTGCCTTGACCTTGCTGCTCTCAGAACCACTTGTTACATATGTAACTATGGCTCCACACTTGATATCTGCTAATATTAAGCTTTATAACCGCTTAATTGTTTCTGATCTTGTGGCTGTTTTTTGGTCTCTTTTCTTATAAGTGTTTTAATTACTTATATTATTAAGCTACCACCCAATGCACATCTTAGAGAGGTCTTGCATTACAATTATTATTTTTATACCAATTATTGGAAAATTCCCTCACATCAAAGGTTCCTCTTTAAACTGCTTCAGCCTCTATTGAAGTATTTAAGGGAACAAATTTAATCCTTCCTACTTGTTCCAACAATAAGGAATTTTTCTATTACACATTTGCCCACACTTATCTTCTGATCTCATATTTTGAAGCCATGAAAGGAATTCTATTATTGTTCTGGTTTCTAGCTTCCTTATTTCCTGTGGTGTTAGCCTTGGATAACCCAACACCAACTACTGACTAGCACAACTCCTCTCCCAACAATGCTCATCAAAAGGAATCTCTAGCCCATGGTTGGTTTAAGTACCCCTCCAACCACTGGGGACGCAAATTCCACTATTGTTGCTCTTTCACTCCTCCTCCTCCAGAAGAGCCTTTGTTGGTTATACCCTATGCCTCCTTCTACCTGTTAACATACATAATGGGGTATTATATGCTTGGTTGCTTCAGCTCTATGCTGGGAAGATTTGCCTACCTGGGCCACTTAGTTCATCTTGCCATGATCACAGTACCCATTGGATCAGTAATAGCAGGGCTCAACTTAGGGGCCTTGGCCCACCAAATAGGGAACTTGTTCCCTGTCAAGTGGGTCCCTGACAGTTTGTTGGAACCCATCTTGGGCTTCTTGCTTAGAAGCTCAGAAGCAACTCCTTCAAGTTACCTGCTTTACAACACACTCATCAAGAGCCTGGCAGTCACCTTGATTACTGACATTGTCAGCCTTAATATCTATCATCTGGTTTGCTTCTTCATGCATACCAAGACCTCTGTTGCCTCCAATGCATCTGCACCTCAACAGGTTCAAAACCAGACCGTGGTAATGAGCCAGATTTCAGCAGTATCTCCAGAAAACAATAAAGTAAACGAGATCCTGATGCTCTTGGCCTTCTCACAGTCATTGTTTGAAAAATATCCTGCACAATTTCAGACCAATACACAGAAGGTACACCATGTGGCTAAAAAGCTTACAGGCAAGACATGCGTCTGGTACGCCAAGGCCACTCTCCAAAGGGAAAAGCTATTGGATAACTACCCTGCCTTCTGCAACTCCTTGTTGTCTAGTGTAGTGCCTGCACAAACAATAGAAGAACTCAGAGACCACATAATGACCTTATACCAAGGCAGAATGGCCACCAAGGACTATATTGAAGAATTTCTTGCCTTAAGGAAGCAATTGGGATGACTGATTCCAAAGCCTGCTACCTTTTCCAGAAAAATCTGTCCCCTGAGCTCAAGAACTTCCTGTCCCATTACATATTGCCTGATAAGGCCTCTGAACTTACCAAAGAGGTCTTGAAATTGTCCTTCAAGGTAAAACAGCTTCCTTCTTGGAACAACACCAAGGCTCTGCCCACCCAAAACCCACCATCCCCTGCCAAGGTTCCTAAGGAACTAGTCCCAAAACCTGGGGAGGTTACCAGTTGGCCTCCAAAGAGAAACAACTTTGAGTCCGCAAAGGACTGTGCCTCTACTGTGGACAATCAGGACATTCCGCCAAAGATTGCCAGGCACTTTCTAAGGTACAATCTGCTTCAGGCCATCTTCTTTCAACCACAGATGTCAATCAATCTTTAATCCAGTCTTATGCTCTTTTGCCAGTTTTTCTAGACCACAAATTTGGAACTACTGCTAGCTACACACTGATTGGCATGGGATCAATGGGGAAATTTATCAATCAAGACCTTTTGACATCCTTAGGTTTTGAGACCTCAGGACTAGCATCCGTAAGACTTGCCAAAGGAACACCTGCCTGAGTAGGACGTCTTGTCAAACCCCTCCACGCCCAAGTGGGGAACAACTCATACCACCTACCCACCTCTACTCTCTCTAACTTTGCCTTCCTGTTAGTCTTGGGATTTCCCTGGTGTCAAGAATCCAAGTTGCAGTTCAACTGGGACACCAATTCAGCCACGCTTTATTCTCATGGGAAACCTACCACAGTGCCTCTCAAGAGACCCTACCACCAGGTACCAGAGAATTTCACAGCCTACCTGAACTCTCTACTTCTTTTGGGTGATCAAGAACATGACTCCATACCAGAGTAAATCCACAACTTAAAGGAGGCCTTCAGCAAAGAACTCTGTTCCATCCTCCCTGAGAGAAGACAATCCAACATTAGAATTGACTTGATACCAGGCTCCTCCCCCACCTGGGGAAAACTCTATCCCATGAACCAAGCGCAAGGAATTGCAATGAAGGTGTACCTTGATAAAAACTTAGCAAAAGGGCTTATGTGTCAATCCAATTCCCCATGTTTGTCACCCATGTTCTTTTTAGGAAAGCTGACAGCACCCTTAGGTCAGTTGTGGACTTCACCAAACTGAACGCCATAACCATTAAGAATCAAAACCCCTTACCATCTTCTGAATCCCTGACTGACTGACTTACTCACGCTAAGGTGTTTTCTAAACTAGACCTCCACAGTGCTTATAATCAGATATGTATTGCTGAAGGTCATGAGTGGAAAACAGCAGTCCACACTCCCTTTGGGCTCTATGAATACCTTGTAATGCCCTTTGGTTTGAGTAACGCCCCTGCAGCCTTTCAAGGCCTAATGAGTGAGGTACTCTTCCCTATACTTGATGTCTGCGTGGTTGTCTATCTTGACAACATCAAGGTATACTCACAGAACAAGGAGGCCCACACTATACACCTACAAGAGGTCCTCCAATTGCTCATTGACAATCAATTGTTCTGTAAGCTTGAAAAAATCAAATTTATTATCACCAAAATTGAGTTCCTTGGATACAAGATTAACCCAGGTGGGTTTGCAGTTGCTCTCTCCAAGGTACAGGCAGTCTTGGACTGACCTAGACCTACAACACGCACCAAGCTTTGAGGGTTCTTAGGCCTGGCAAATTTTTGCCGCAAGTTTATCAAGGATTTCTCCTCTACCACTCTCCCTCTCACTCACCTTACCTCTGAAAAGGTTCCCTTTTTCTGGTTGTCAGAAGCTGACCAGGCGTTAAAAACCCTCAAGAAACTGTTCACCTTGGCCCCTGTTCTTCTCCACCCAGACCCTGAACACCAGTTTTTTTTGGACACAGATGCCTCCAACTTTGCCCTAGGAGGGGTGGTACTGCAGCTTGGGGAGGATAGTGAACTCCACCCTGTGGTGTTCTACTCCTACAAGATGCTTAACCAAGAGAGAAATTACCACATGTACAAGAAGGAACTATTTGCCATTGTCAAATCCTTGGACCACTGGCGTCACTATTTGGAAGGAAGTAAATTACCTGTGCAAATCAGAACCAATCATAAAAACCTCCTTTACTTCACTGAGAAGAGGAAGGTTAGCCCACGCCTGGCCCTATGGGCTATCAATCTATTTGCCTTTGACTTCAAGATCAGTTACACCCCAGGACACTAGAACATAGTACCAGATGCCATCAGTAGACAAGAGGATTTGGACGACCCAAGCCAGTCTTACAGGAAACACAATGAACATGCCATACTCTCTGAAGACCAGTTCCTCTCCCACATTATGACCCTATCTTATCTGTCCACCTTGGACCAGGACATCATAGCATCCCAACTCCTTGACAAGGAGAACACTCCTACTGGCCTTACGCTAAGCAACAGATCTTGGTTGAAGAATAGAAGCCTCTATGTACCAACCAACAAACACCAACAAACAATATTAGAAATTTTACAAAATTCCCCCCTCACAGGATATGGAGGCATACACAAGACAATCAAGAGAATCCAAAAAAGATACTGGTGGCCTAATATGAATAAATTAGTTGCCCAATACATCTCCACATGTGTGCTGTGTGGCCGCAAAAAACCCTCCACCATGAAGCCCCAAGAATTACTCAAACCACTGCCTATTTCTCTGCGCCCTTGGCACTCCATCTCTGTGGATTTTATTGTGGACCTCCCAGAGAGCAACAACATGACCAGCATCTTTCTGGTAGTGGATTGGCTAACAAAATATGCAATCTTTACGCCTTTCAAGCATGCAACAACAAAAAATACTGCCAACATGCTCTTTACTCATATAATTGCCAACCACAGAATCCCCAACAACATCATCTCAGTTCAAGGCACACAATTCACATCCAAGTTTTGGCAGTTCTTAATGAAGGTGTTACATGTGAAAACTCTTATGTCCACCTCCTTCAATCCTCAGACCAACAGAAAAACAGAGAGGGTTAACCAGGTCCTGGAAGGCTTTCTCAGAAACTATGTAAACTTACAACAGGATGATTGGGTAACTCTACTCCTGCTTGCCCAACTATGCTACAACACCAATCACCATGATTCTATTGGAGTATCCCCCTTCTTTGCCAACTATGAATATAACCCTGAAGACCTTCCTGATCCTTCAACCAAAGACACTATTCCTTCTGAACACCATTGGGCGGCCTTGTTACTCAAGAATCATCAGTACCTCAAGACACAACTTTAGAAGACCATCCTTCAGTATAAGACCCAAGCAGGTAGACATCAAAGAACTCCTTAAGACATCCAAGTGGGAGACTACATGTTCCTCAATGCCAAGAACCTTAAACTGGATATTCCTGGGCAAAAGTTAGGCCCAAAAAAGATTGGGCCCCTTTTGGTCATTGAGCAACGCTCTGATGTTAACTTTCAACTCAAAATCCCTGAAGGCTCCTCTGCCCATGTTGTCTTCCACATTAGCCTTCTGTCTAAATTCAAGGGTTCATCATCTGACATGAGCCACAAGTATCATTCTCCTGTCATCTTGGACCATACTCCTGAGTAGGAAGTAGAAGACATCCTCAATCATTGTATCTCTTGAGGCAAACGTTAAAATCTGGTAAAATGGAAGGGCTATGAGATAGAATCCAACTCCTGGGAACCAGAAGAGAACCTAGTGAAAGCACCCAAAGCCCTCTCACGTTACAATGGTACTCTGGAAGGGAAGGGCCTTTCTGAGGAGGACAATGTCAGGGAATTTCCCCCTGACAACAACAATTTCTTCTTACTGGGAAATTTTTCTACCTCATCAATGATTGTCTATCCAGAAAGTAACAAAAAATTGTATTTTCCATTCAATATTATCAACAACGTCTTGGACAGGGATCAAACCCAGGAACCAAAAGAGAAGGCACAGGTTATCTTACAGTCAAAGTGTCCACTTAAATTATCTATTTTTTTTTAATAAAATTCATTTGCCTTTTGTTCTGCCCTTCAAATCAACTTTCAAAACTGTTAATAGATCAGCCAACAATGTCACTTACCACTTGCATTTTGATTGGCTGCCTGCCTTGACCTTGCCGCTTTCATAACCACTTGTTACATATGCAACTATGGCTCTGCACTTGATCACTGCTAATATTAAGCTTTGTTGTGATCTGAGGCATGGCACAGAGTTGCAACAGGAAATCCTAACCTTAGGATTGGATTTGTACTAAGTCTTGGTTAGAATGGCAGAGAAGGTTATGTGATTACCTTGTGGCCCTGAATGAATAATATCTACTAGACGTGGCTAGAGAGGCGCCAAAGTAAGTGGAGACACAAAGACAAAAATGTGAATAGAGCTTAATTATATTGAAAAATAGAAAATGGATTATATAGTGGGTTGCAATATCACAAAACAATATCAGGACAGTAGGATCCCTTGCCACAAGCATGAGTGGGGCAGTTGAGTTGTGCAGGATCAGGAAACTGAACAATTGTATTTCCCAATTCAGAGCCAGCTCATTTTGAAGGGCAAAAGCAAAAGAAAGAAAGTCGTCCTCAAAATAACCAATAAAGGCAAAATCAAAACATGGTGAATGGCGGCATTCACAACAATGCCCCCTCTAGATTGGCCTTAGGGGGTGATACTTGCGGAGGAACTTAGCATGCATGCAAGCAAAAGGTTGACCACTAGAGAGGAGCTTTACTGTATAATCCAATCCTTGCTTAAAGATCACTTCCAAGGGCTCAATCCACAACAAGTCTAGCTTATGAGCTTGTCCTCCTACTCTGTGTTGATAATATAAAACGTGGTCTCCAATGGCAAACTTAGGCAGGGGGATCTCCCAGCATTGTCACAGGAGAGCTCCAGCAGCTTGGTCTTATAGGCAGACGTGTAGACAGTAGCCTGTATATCAATGATGTGGTTGACTAGATCTTTGATGTACTCATCAGGGTTCATGGCCTTATCAGAGGAGAGTAGGGGGGCCCAGGAGCAACAGGGTAGTGGCTTCACAACCATACAGCATAGCAAAATTGGAATACCCAGTGGCACAATGCTTGCTAAGGCATTAGGCAAAGAGAGCAGCAGGTAATTCTAGATCCCAGTTGGTGGTGTCAAAGTAAGTAAGCTTCCTCATGATAGAAACCAGAGTTGAGTTGGCGCTCTCAACTGCACCATTAGTGGAATAATTATAGGGGGCAGAGAAAGACTGGTGAGACCCCAAGGCTTCAACAACAGAGGTTACCAACTTGGCATTGAAGTTTTTCCCATTGTCAGACAACAACACCTGAGGGCAACCATGGCAGTATAAAACATCTTGTAACAGGAAGGCAGCAGTCATCTTAGCGGTGATGTCCTTAGTAGGGCGAGCTTTTATCCACTTGCTGAAGTGATCAACAGCAATTAGGATGAAGCGGCAACCATAGTGGGAGCAGGGGAGAGGACCTACAGCGTTAATGCCGACATTGTGAAAGGCATATTAAGGGGGAACTAATTTGAACTTGTGGGAGGCAGCTTGCAGTCTCTGGAGCTAGCAGTTGTGGCAGCTAGCTATGACGTCTGGAATCAGCAAGCAAAGATATTCCCAGAAGTAATTTAATGGAGCCAGGCATGGGTCTTGGTAACACCCCTGTGTCCCGTCTTCTTATGGGCTTGCAGCATCAATAAAAGGCAAAGACTAGGCCTTACATAGGGCAAGTAGTGGTCTTGTACTTTCTTGCAGAGCTGATTGTCACAAATGAGGGTATATTCAGATAGCTTAGAAAGGGCAACTCAAACTTCCTCTGTCTCACTCTCCCATGACAAAGGGTATCCAATTAGTCCATATAACTGGTCAGCTTCAGCAGGGTGTAGAGCAAGGATGGGCATTCTGGACAGTCTGTCAGCATTCTGATGTTGAATCCTGGGGCGGTACAGCACAGTGAAAGTCATACCCTTGCAATTAGAGAGCCCATCTAGCTAGTTGTCCTTTGGGTTCCTTGAGTTGTTGTAGCCATTTAAGCAAATCATGGACAGTAACCACAGTGAAATGGGTGCCATACACATAGTGGCGGAACTTCTTGGCAGCATGTAGCACAGCAAGGCACTCCTTCCTGGTCACACTGTAGTTCTTCTCATGCTTATTCAAGACACAAGAGGTATAAGCCACATGATGATCCACACCCTCATCATCCAGTTGAGCCAAGATAGCCCCAATATTCAGGTCACTAGCATCAGTATATAAGATGAATTCCTTATTGTAGTCAGGATATACTAAGATAGGAGCCTCTTTGAGTTTTTGCTTGAGGGTTTCATAGGCTTGTTGCTGGCTAGCAGTCCATTCAAAAGGGAAATTATGCAACAGCTGGACCAAGGGCTCACTAGTGTCAGCAAAATTAGGGATAAATTGTCTATAGTATCCCATCATGCCCAAAAAGACTTGGACTTCTTGCAAGTTGGTGGGCAGAAGCATTTTTTCAATGGCTTTGACTTTCTTAGTCATGGGGCAGATTCCTGTCTGAGTCACCTCATGGCCCAAGAATTCAAGGTGTTCCTTGAAGAAAGCACACTTAGATGCTTTTAAATTAAGTCTGGCCTCACAAATCTTAATGAACACCTCCTTGAGATGAGCCAAGTGATCAGTGAAAGTAGCACTGAAGACAGTTATATCATCTAAGTACACTAAAACACACAAGAGCTTCAAATCACAGAGAATGGAATCCATGGCTTGTTGGAAAGTAGCTGGAGCATAGCAGAGTCCTTGTGGCATTTGAGTGGGCTTAAAAAATCCTTCAGAAGTGATGAGCGCAGCCTTCTGTCTATCTTTGGGAGAGAGATCAACTTGCCAGTAACCAGAAGCCAGATCCATGGCAGAGAAGAACTTAGAGCCCCCAAGGTGGTGGAGAGCATTATCAATGTATGGTAAAGGGTAGAAATTCTTTTTGGTTAAGGCATTCAAGCGTCAGTAGTCCATCACAATGCAATGTTCTCAAAACTTCTTCTTCAGTATGAGCAAAGGGGAAGCCCATGGACTTTGGGAAGAAGCAGTCCAGCATCTAAAAGTTGCTTAAGCTCTTTAGACACCTGAGCATCTTCTACTTGACTGCAGCAATAGGGTTTAGCACAAAAGGGGGAGTATCACTAGTATCAATCTGGTGAATGATGCCTTTGGCTAACCCATAATCTGTGCTGTCCTTAGCAAAGATATCCAAAAACTGGTCCAGTAGGTCAAGAACCTCTCTCTGTTTGACCAGAGATAGTTGCAGGAAGTCTTGGGTGGTGAACAATGATAGAACTTGTGGCTCATCCTCAGGTAAGTTAAAGTCCTGGAACATACCAAAGGAATGGAGAGATAGGACATCAGGAGCATTCAATAGCTTGCCATAGCCAACAACCTGCCCTCTAGACACCTTTATGGGGAGAGCAGTCAAGTTGGCAATCAGCAGTTGAACAGGGTCTTTATAAGAGACATCCAATATTCCTGGACAGAGATAGGGTTCAATGCGCCCTAGCAAGAGAGGAAAGTACAACTCTAGGAGTATACACTTGGGCAGCTCATATGATATTTGGGAGTCTAGGATAGTTTGAGACCCTTGCAGAATAGTCACAGCAGAAGTGGCCAAGAGAGAAATCCCTTCTGACGCGGGGCAAGCCATAGGAGGACAATTCATGTTGGAGGAATGGGTTTGGTATTTTAAAGTGAAAACACCAGTGGGATACTCCAAGGCACATGTCTTGAGGCGCTTCTTGGGAACTCTAACTTGTTCTTCAAAGATCAAAGGGACTTTGTACCCCAAGATAGAGAGAAAGCTGTCCTTTAAGTTGATGATCCCATTATATTCCCTAAGGAATTGAGAGCCAACTAGGAGGTTGTAACTCTCATTCTCCAAGACAATGGCAGGTGCGGCCAAGAGTAGCTTGCCAAACTGCATGGGAAGAGAAGAATAAGCTCATATGGCCCAAGTCATGAATAGCCCAGCTGTGCCATATGACTGATGATAGTTTAGGTCGGGGGCAAGTTTGAGCTTCTTGACAAGCTTCAAGGAGACAACATTCACAGGAGATCCAGTGTCTAAGACAGCCCTAATTTTCGCCTTTTGGATGGATATTTCAACACAAGTGGTGGTGCAACCAAAGGGAGGGAGGAAAGCCAGAATATCTTGGGCTTCTGTTAGTTCTTTGCACCACTTTTCAATCATGCATCTGAGGCCCGGGGAACTTCTTATAGATTGTCTGGAGAAAGAGTGAGACAGAGACGTTTTGGAACACAGCGTCAGCAACCTCAGCAGCTTCTTCAGAAGACTTGACAAGCACAGGGGATTTCTTAGTTTGGGTGAGGTACAGGCAAGAGAAAACCTCCTTGGCTTCAGGCAGAGGTTTGACGGGTGTAGTAGTCTTCCCAGAATGTAGCTTATAAGGGACTGCAATATGTTCAGAAACAGCCAGGACAGAGTACCCATAGGCATCAGGATCCTCTGCATCATAATTTTCCATTTCAGAATCATCAGAGATGTCAGGGAATAGCAGCAGAATGGGAGGAGCCTCATTATCAGCAGGCTCAGAGTCAGCAATGGAGGGGGGAATTGGAGGAGACTGGGAAGAATTGTCAAACAAGAGTGTCTCTGCCTCTAGGTTAACTGTTCTTTTCCTGCCTGCTCTTTGGGATCAGCTTCTTCTCTCAAGGGTTAGTTCAGACCTGGGAACAGTGACCTATTTGTCCACAGTTATGGAAACCCTGTTGTCAAGGAGGATTCTGTGAGTTCATGGTAATGATACGCGGCCCACAGGAAGACAAACCAGAGTTAGAGGTGGCACAATTCTCCCAAACAACTGCTCCAAAGTGGGTAAGATGCATATCCTGCAACAAAATATTTATGCTCTTCATGGAGGAAAGCATAGCTTTATGGGCTTTGAAATGAAGGCACAGAAGCTGGTTAACCTTGAGGGCTTGAGCACAAGCCATGTATGCTTCATGTGCGGTCAACTTGGTGGCTTTTGATCAGTTGTTGTCCTTCCAGGTAGAATCTATCTGCAATTTAGCTAGAGTCTCCTTAGGTTTGAAAGCAATGTGCATGAAGGCGTCCTTTTTTACTTCCAAGCTAAGGTTGCCACCAAATTTGCCAATCAGAAGTTGCTTCATATCTTCCAAAGTCTCAATGGTGGGCAGCTCAGGCACCACCACATCTTGGCAGGTTGGGTGTAGAAAGTTTAAAATGTGTTCCTTCTTAACCTCATCTGATGCTTGTCTCATTGCAGTTTCATAGATAGTTAGGAAAGCTGAAATAGTTGAGATTTTGGGATCAAAGACCTGCTTAAAGATAGGCTTGAAATGTGCTTCAGGAGTTGGGCCACCATTGTTGCTATTGAGTACATTATGCGCAGGGAGAATTCTGCTTCTGACTTGGTGGGGGCTTCCTGGCCCACAGCTGGCAAACACTATCTTCAAGGGTAGTCAAGGTGTCAGCAGTGCGGGTGCCCATATTATTAGCAAGGATGGTCTGCTGCTCAGTAACATCCAGGAGCTGACCCTGTGAAGTCACTACCAAGGAAAGATCAGCTAGTTGGGAAGTAAGAGAAGGGCCAACCAAAAGGCAAGGGGCAAACCTGTCATTTAATGAATCAACCACTTCACTTAGTTCTTATATGTCTTTATCAAGCTCAGAGTGATCTTGCTTCAGGAGGTCCACTTCATTGGCTAGAGCTATCAACTCTCTAGCACAATGGATTTGTATGGCTCCTGAAAAGCCAGGGCAACAACTATCTTTGCCCAAAACTTCAGGTGGACTAACTACAGACGTCATTGCCTTACGCAAAGTAGCAACCTCTTGTTGTAATTCAGCAACCTGAGCCGTCAGCGCAAGCACTTGAGGGTCAGGCTGAGGGACTTCAAAGGGGCAATCCTGACTGCAAGTAGATGCTCTTAAATCTCAAATGGCATCCCAGAGCCTCTGTTCTCTATCTGCTAGTTAATTGGATGAAGGAGAAGGTGGGGCATCTGCTTTGGAGGCAGACAGTTCATTTACTTGAGTCTGGAGTTTGACAATGGTGGCGGCAGTAGAGCCCTTTCTTGATAAAAGTCCTTGCCAAGTTTGTGGAGGCCCTTTGCAGCATGGACTGCTACTTGCTGTAATTGGTCAAAGGAATAAGCACTGAACTCGTTAAGTTGTTGCAAAAGTTGTTTAAAGTTGGTAAGATAGGTGTTTAAAGCGGAGTCTACTTGGGCACGCCAGGGCTGTTCCAGTTGGTGGAACTCATGAAGGCGCTCTCTGACATACTTGGGGATAGATTGGCGCATTCTTTAAATGGAAGTGACCAAACAAGACTGGGAGGTGACAGAGTTGTGCTGATTGTTGGATACCAAGGAAAACAGGGAATGAATACACTGCTGGTAGGCTGCAAACTGGTCCCAGTGATGGATGATGGCAGCTTGCAACAATAAAATTTCCTGAACATGGAGCCCTAATACCATTTGATGATGGGCTAAGGCGGGTTGTACAAAGGCAAAAAATAGATGTTCAGCAGAGCCAGCTGCTGAGAGGAGATGCTGTGGAAATTGTGGCGCTATAATCCATTTGTAGTATTCTGCCCAATTGAACTGAAGCTGGAGGCAAGGGATGGCTCCATCACAGGCTATCCCAAGGGCTACTGCCATGACTTGTTCCAAGTCAGGGGTACCTAAAGGATAGTCCACTAGGCAGGGACCACTCCCAAGGTTCAGCACAGTAGGGAAAATAGGTGGGTTAGTGATGTCTTCTTCAATAGGAGGACTGGTAATTTCAGGCAAGTTGGCTCTTGCATAGGTGGAGGCAAAGGTCCTGAAAACGTAGTTGTGAAGGGGGTAACCAAGGGCTTACAGCCCCTGTAGTGAGCACCATTTTTGTTGTGATCTGAGGCAAGCACAGAGTCACACTGGGAAATCCTAACCTTAGGATTAGATTTGTACTAAGTCTTGGTTAGAATGGCAGGGAAGGTTATGAAATTACCTTGTGGCCCTGAATGAATAATATCCACTAGAAGTGGCTAGAGAGGCGCCAAAGTACGTGGAGATACAATGACAAAATGTGAATAGAACTTAATTTTATTGAAAAATAGGGAATGAATTATACAGTGGGTTGTTATACCACAAAACAATACCATGATGGTAGGATCACTTACCATAAGCATGAGTGGGGCAAGTAAGTTTTGCAGGATCAGGAAACTGAACAATTTTATTTCCCAATTCAGAGCCAGCCTCATTTTGAAGGGCAAAAGCAAAAGAAAGAGAGACATCCTCAAAATAACCCAACAAAGGCAAAATCAAAACATGGTGAATGGCTGCATTCACAACAAGCTTTATAACCGCTGAATTGTTTCTGATCTTATGGTTGTTTTTTGGTCTCTTTTCTTATAACTGTTTTAATTACTTATATTATTAAGCTACCACCCAATGCACATCTTAGAGAGGTATTTCATTCCAATTATAATTTTTATGCCAATTATTGGAAAATCCCCTCACATCAAAGGTTCCTCTTAAAACTACTTTAGCTTCTATTGAATTATTTAAGGGAACAAATTCAACCCTTCCTACTTGTCCCAAAAATAAAGACTTTTTCTATTCCATATTTTCCAACACTTATCTTCTGATCTCATATTTTGAAGCCATGAAAGGAATTCTATTCCTGTTCTGGTTTCTAGCTTTCTTCTTGCCTGTGATGTTAGCCTTGGAGAACCCACTGCCAACTACTGACTGGCACAACTCCTCTCCCAACAATGCTCACCAAAAGGAATCTCCAGCATATGGTTGGTTTAAGTACTCCTCCGGCCACTGGATACGCAAATTCCACTATGATTGCTCATTCACTTCTCCTCCAGAAGAGCCTTTGTTGGTTAGACCCTATGCCTCCTTCTACCTGTTAACATACATGGTGGGGTATTATATGCTCGATTGCTTCAGCTCTATGCTGGGAAGATTTTCCTACCTGGGCCACTTAGGTCATCTTGCCATGATCACAGTACCCATTGGATCAGTAATAGGAGGGCTCAACTTAGGGGCCTTGGCCCACCAAATAGGGAACTTGTTCCCTGTCAAGTGGGTCCCTGACATCACCTGTCTCATCTCAAAGAGGTGTTCATAAAGATTTGAGAAGCTGGTCTAAAGCTAAAGCCATCTAAGTGTGCTTTCTTCAAGGAGTGTCTTGAATTCTTGGGCCATGAAATAACCCAGACAGAGATTTGCCCAATGACCAAGAAGGTTTAGGCCATCAACAAAATGCTTCTGCCCACCAATCTACAAGAGGTACAAGTCTTTCTGGGTATAATGGGCTACTACAGGCAGTTCATCCCTGACTTTGCCAATACTAGTGATCCTCTAGTCCAGTTGTTACTTAATGTCTCTTTTGAATGAACTGCTAGCCAGCACAAGCCTTTGAGACCCTTAAACATAAACTCAAAGAGGCTCCCATATTAGTATATCCTGACTATGATAAGGTATTAATCCTATACACTGATGCTAGCAACCTTGCTATTGGGGCCATCTTGGCCCAACTAGACAACAAAGGTGTGGACCATCCTGTAGCTTACACTTCTTGTGTCCTAAACAAGCATGAGAAGAATTACAGTGTTATGGAAAAAGAATGTCTCGCTGTTTTGCATGCAGTCAAACAGTTTTGCCACTACATGTATGATACCCATTTCACTGTTGTCACTGACCATGCTTTGCTTAAGTGGTTACAAAAGCTTAAGGAGCCAGAAGGGCAACCAGCTAGATGGGTCCTCTGCCTGCAAGGTTATGACTTTACTGTGCTCCATTGCCCCAGGATTCAACATCAGAACGCTGATGGCTTATCCAGAATGCCCATACTTGCTCTACATCCTGCTGAGACTGATCAACTGTATGAGCTAATTTGGTATCTTTCCCTTGGGAAAGCAATACAGAGGAGGTCTTATTAGACTAGTCCAAACTATCTGAAGATACACTCATTTGTGAAAATCAGCTCTTCAAGAAAGTACAAGACTAATACCTGCCTTATCTATAGCCTAGTCTTTGCCTTTTGTTGGTGCTACAAGCTCATAAGGAGACCAGGTATGGAGGTATTATCAAGACTTTTGACTGGCTCTAGAAGAATTACTTCTGGGAAAACCTTTGCCTGCTGATTCCAGACGTCATAGCTAGCTGGCACAACTGCTAGCTCCAGAGACTGCAAGCTGCCTCCCACAAGTTCAAATTAGTTCCCCCTTAATATGCCTTTCACAATGTCAGCATTAATGCTGTAGGTCCTCTCCCCTGCTCCCACTATAGTTGCCGCTTCATCCTAATTGCTGTTGATCACTTCAGCAAGTGGATAGAAGCTCGCCCTACTAAGGACATCACCGCTAAGATGACTGCTGCCTTCCTGTTACAAGATGTTTTATACCGCCATGGCTGCCCTCAAGTGTTGCTATCTGACAATGGGACCAATTTCAACGCTAAGTTGGTAACCCCTGTTGTTGAGGCCTGGGGGTCTCACCAGTCCTTTTCTTCCCCCTACAACCCCTCTACAAATGGGACAGTCAAGCGTGCAAATTCAACACTGGTTTCTATCATGAGGAAGCTCACCTACTCTGATGCTGCAAATTGGGATCTATACTTACCTGCTTCTATCTTTATGTATCTCCTTAGCAAACATTGTATCACCAGGTATTCCCCTTTGGCTATGCTGTATGGGCGTGAGGCTACCACTCTGTTGCTCTCGGGGGCTCCCTACTCTCATCTGATAAGGCCATGAATCCTGACAACCATATCAAAGACCTAGTCAACCGCATAATTGATATAGAGGCCACTGCTTACACCTCTGTATATAAGATTAAGATGCTTGAGATCTCCCCCAATAATGCTGGACGTTCCCCCTTGCCTGAGTTTGATGTTGGTGACCATGTCCTTTACTACCAGCATATAGTGGGAGGATGTGCGCATAAGCTAAACACACTGTGGGTTGGCCCTCTGGAAGTAACTTTAAGCGAGGGTTGGAGTACACCGTAAAACTCCTCTCTAGTGGTTGTCCATTTGCCTGAGTACATGCAAAGTTCCTCCGCAAGTATCACCCCCTAAGGCCAATCTAGAGGGGGGCAATGTCGTGAATGCTACTATTCACCATGTTTTGATATTGCCTTTGGTGGGCCATCTTGAGGACAAATTTCTCTTTTTTGCTTTTGCCTCCCAAAATGAGTCTTTAGCTGAATTGGGAAATACAAATGTTTGGTTTCTTGACTCTGCGCAACTCACTTGCCCCACTCATGCTTGCAGTGTGTGATCCTACTGTCCTGGTATTGTTTTGTGGTATTGCAAACCACTATATATTACATTTCTTATTCACCAATAAAAATTAAGTTCTATTCACATTTTTGTCTTTGTGTCTTCCAGTACTTTGGCGCCTCTCTCTAGCCATAACTAGTAGAGATTATTCATCCAGGGCCACAAGGTAATCACATAGTCTTCCCTTCCATCTAATCAAGACTTAGTATGAATCCAATCCTAAGGTTAGGATTCCCCATTGTGTGTCTGTGCTGCGCCTCAGAACACCACAGATGTATCTTTTGCTTTTGTTATCTCCTGGCATGGGTCACACAATACCAGTGCCTAGAACTTGATTGCTTGAGTCATCCATACTGGTATCACTGATTTGGGGGATGTTGAGTACAGGCGTACTTTTCACATACTTTGCATTGTTTGAACACCTCTTTGATGATGTCCAGAATGCTGGGCCACCAGTAGAGTGTATTAAGTTACTTGTTAAATTTCTTGCTACATGTGTGTCCCAAATCTCTGTGGTAGCAAAAATTGTGTCAATCTTTTTTGTTGATGATACATAGGGTACTGTATTGCCGCTTGATTGTATACAGTGTATAGTGCTGTATAAGTTTTTGAATAGGTGTTTGCTCTTGAAGACTTTCTCTTGTATATCCATTAAAGTTCCAGGTTAGAATCCTTCTTAGAGATTCACCATTATTAGCATGGGCTAATATGGGTCTTTACCATTGGTGCAGAGTAGGTGTTTTTGGTATATCATTGATAAGAAATTTGCTGTGAGTAACTCTTTTCCTGTATTATAATTGATGATCATGGGGTATCTCTGGATAAGGCCCATCCATTCAGCTTGTTTTTGTGAGAGGTGATGTTGTGTTTTGAATAGCACTAGGGATTTATGGTTGGTTAACACTTTAGATATCTGTGCACCTTTTAGGTAGCAGCATCATTTCATTAGACAATGGTCAATTGCTATTAGCTCTTTGTCATGGATGAGATATCTTTATTCTCCATAAAAGATTTCTTTGACTCATATGCAACATGGAGGAAGTCCTTATCTGCTGTCTTTTTTCTTTTCAGGATACCAATAATACCGTAGAGCTCTAGCAGGTGAGGGAGGAGTCAAAGCAGGTACTGGCATGGCCCACCAGATGATAGGACTTAACTTTACCAGGTAGGAAAGGGCCTTCCCAGCCACAGCCCAGGGCCCGGCTGCTGGCAAGGCAGATTCAATCAATCCTGTGAGCGCCAGGTAAAGCACTCCCAGGAATTGACTACTCTGGCCAGTGGTATCAGAAGTGGGTGGGGTTGAGATCGTTGGTTTGGGTGTTGGGGGTGGTTCCATGAGGACCAGGTAGGAAGCAGGATTGTTGTATTTCCCATTGAATATCAAAAGGTAGATGATGATTGCTTTGCTGTTACAGACAATTTAGTAGGGTGCCTTGGGGGCATTTGGGCAGGTGTACCACTGCAAGTCTTCCAATGTCCAGGGCTTGTGGTCAGGATTAGCAGGATACTCAGTGAAACTCACAGGGCCAAATGGAGTGTTGTATAGATGGTAGTAGTAAAAGGCTTTGGTTTTGTCAACTGGAGTCTGGCTATCTATCCCAGTGGATGGGTGCTGACGCTTGGGTGTGTGCAGATGGAAGAGTATCAAAAATATGTATGGAAAAAGATTGGTGAACCAAAGGTTCATAACAACTTTATTTGGTAAGGATGTCAATACAGAACTTTTTCAGGTGCTTCTGATTTATATACTTACTCACATGCAAGTGTCTCTGGGAATTCTTCTGGTGCTATCTGTGTGGCAAGGCTTGACATCTCCTGTTCTGCTGTTTGGTTGGCTGCTTCATGGTCATTTTTGGGGGTTTCAGGAACAGTTGTTTGGCTTTTTGGTGGTCCATCTTGGCTTGGCTAGCCATTGGTTCTGACAGGTTTGGCTTCTGGGGCTATGGGGTTTTTCCCAATTTGGTCACCATTTTTGGACAGGCTTGACAGGCTTTCATGAGGCCAAAGAACTTGATTAAAAAAAGGCGTCCCCAATTGGTGACCCCAAATTACTTAATGGAGGGTGGGCTTGAACTGGGTTTCTTGAGCATCTAAAATTAGCCTGCCCAGGCCCAGCCAAAACCACCAAGGATTAAGCATAGCTTTTGGAGCCCAGAACAGGCCCCACAGCTGCCACCAGGGAAAGAATTATTCCTGCATCTGGATTTTTGCTTTTTGAAGCATATCCAGGCGCAGGCAAATCTCCCCTGCCTGCTAGCCCCGCCTGGTGGCTAGGAGCAGGTTTGATTCCCGCCTGGGGCCTTAAATTTGTTACTTTTGTAACAATTCTGAGTACTCTGTCAATATTGTAGTCAGATGTGTCTATTTCTAATTCATAGATCCCTTCCCAGCTGGGATATTGTAAGATAGATGCTGTGATAATTTGCTCCTTCAGTTGGTGAAAGTGTTGTTCTCTTTTCAGGGTCTGGTTGAAATCTGTCTTTACTGATGATATGTCCTAGGAAGGATAGTTCTGTGGAGAAGAGCTCACATTTGGATGGTTTGGCTACTGGTTGGTTGTCCTGTAGGGTGGTGAGCACTAAGCAGACATCTTTCTACTGTTGCTCCTTGCTAGGACTGTAGATGATTCTGTCATCCGAGTAGACTAATGCATATTTCCCAATATGTTTTTTGAACAATCATTAATGAATGTCACAAAGATACTGGGGGTGTTTATCATACCAAAGTTAAGTACAACATATTCAAATGACCCAAATTTTGTCCTAAATTCTGTCTTTGGGATATCTTTGGGTTTAACTTAGATTTGATGGTATCCTGCAGTTAGGTCAATCTTGACAAAGTATTGGGACCCTCTAAGGTACCAAAGAGATTTTAAATCAGAGGTAGGGGATACTTGTTCTTTATTATGACTTTTTTGATAGAGCTCTATAATTGATAACAAGAATAAAACTCTGTCTTTCTTAGCTACAAAGAAGACAGCTTCACCAAAATTTTTTTTGGATGGTCTGATGAGTCTTTTTTCCAGAGCTTCATCCAGGTAAGCTTCTGATGCATTTTTTGTGGCGTTAAGAAATAGATGTGACGTGCTTTTAGTACACTTCCTTTTAGGTCAATCTTGTGTTGAATGCCTCTGTCAGGTGGTAGTCCTGAAAGTTTCTCCTGGAATACCAAAAGGAATTATTGGACAAGTTGTTGCCATATTGGGTCCTGTTCAAGTGAGAGTTTCATATTTTTAAAATGGATGATTTTGTATGTACAGGTATCCCAGTCAATTTTACTGGTGTTTTCTTCTTCTTCTGTTTTGTTAGTCTTTACAAATATGTGATCTCTCATGAGGGTGTCAAGGTGAGTTGGGTACACATGGTGATGTACTTCATATTTTTGTATAGTAAGTGTGGCAATGTCCCAATCAATGTGGGGGTTGGTTTTCTGCATCCAATTTAGATCTAGTATTATATTGTATTTAGGGATTGGTATAATGAGAACACTGAGTGTAGTTTGTACGTCTCTGATCTGAGCGTGGAAGGGTTTTGCTTCTTTGTTGACTGGCGTACTTCTGTTGTCTACCATGACAACTCTCTTGGAATTGCTCTTGAATGTGGGTAGTTTCATGAGGTAGGCACGTTTTTTATCAATAAGGGGTTGTTTCACTCCAGTATCAAATAGTGCTGTACCTTGGTATCTGCAAAACAGAAAGAATAAGTGAGGAGTTTATTTACAGTTTGGGAGGCAAAAAGTATGAAAACACTGGAGTTTAAATGTATCATGGTGATTTAATCCACATCCTGGTCCCTGTACAAGTCTTTTAAATTGAGAGAGGATAGCTTTCCTAAGCACTTCCCTGAGCTTTTCCCTCTTTGGTTGCGTTTTCAGTACTTATCTAGTTTGCTTGAGTTGTACAATTCTTTTCTTGAGGGTGAGGGCTATTAGCTTGGTTGATTGGTTTGCTTGTTGGGGCAAGTGTCCTTTGTTGTTGGACTTTCTTTTTGTTTGTTTGTTGCATGCAGGCTGTCAGATTTCTGTGCAGCCTGCTTTCTTTCCAAGAATATTTCTTGGAGGTTCTTTCAGCAACTCATGTTAAATTGACGTCTAATGTGTGTGGGGCGGCCATTGTAGAAGTCCAATCAAGGTCCAGCTTAATCAGAGTTGATGTTGTCAGGAGCTCAATCATGTATGTCTTCATAGGCCACAATTTATTCTTTGATAGTCCCTGTCATCTTGAAGGTTCTGAGTTCTGGCATGATCACAACATCAGAGACCTTTATGGCAAACTTTTCTAGGAAGGCATTCTTGAACATGTCCTAGTCTTTGTTGTGACCAGGGTGCTGATCAAACCATTTGCTTACAAAGCAGGAGATAGCCCCGGTAATGTGTATAGTAATTTCACTTGCCCAGAGGTTGAAGGGGTAGCCCACTTGTATAAATTTGTTTTGGGTACTTTGAATCCAGAGGTTGGCATTTTCTTGACATAGTCCTAAGAATGTCCTAATTTCTGCTAAGTAGAGACGTAAAATACAATATTGGGTACTTTAGGCACATTTTGGATTGGGGGCAGTTTTAGGACTCCTTGTATGCTGAGAAAGTTGTAATGTTTGGTTGGTACAAAGATATTGTTGAAGACAGTATATCCTGTGAGGATGTCCTGACCTTGTTTATATCTTTTCCAGCCAGTGGGAAGTGCCATCTGCTGGGTTTTTTCTTTGAAGGAATTTTTTCTTTAAGTTGCGTAAGGGTGGATAACCTACCTGTGCTACCACTGCCAATTACATACTTCTGAAAAGTATAATAAATGAATCAGATGGAAATTTAATAAGAGATTGATACTTTATTTGATATGAATATTGTGAATTATACAGTATCATGAAAAGCCACATGATGTTCATGTACATCATGGTAGTCATGAGGCTTGTCTAAGTAATATTACATCTAGGATTCAAAAGGTTTGATCCTGGGTTAGATGGATGACTGATAAGAGTGTTACTGACTTTATGATTACTTGGAGAATTACTTTCACATGAGGGAGTAATCATAAATGTTGCAACAATAGCTATATTATTTTCACATAACTTATTATCTTAAATTAAATATTTAATTTTTTTAGCGTGAGAGTTTGGAGATGACTGTAATTTTTATGAATTAATGTAAACATATTTTCTATTTTCAGAATTTATTTGATAATGGTGTCTAAAGTGAATTATTTTTAAATACTAATTGTTCTACTAAGAAAGCAAGTTAATACTTATCAATAAAGGCTGTGCGTTTTAAAATTCCTACTAAATAGTTTTTTAAATAAATTACTTGATATCAAGAGTAGATTTCAAACTCAGTGATTATTTAATGAAATAATTGTCTACACATGAAAAAGCTGAAGTGTGAAACTTCAAATATACAAGATTTAACAAAAGGGGACAGTTTATTGAGTGTGACAGGGGGTAGATTTCAAAGTGCTTTTGCCAAGATTTTCTGGCCTTGTTAACCAAATTTAAAAATCAAATATTTGTTCTTAATTTGGCACCATAGCGCACTATATAATGTAATGAATTTAGTGTGAAGTGTGTAAATATGATGAATAAGAGGGTTGTTGTGATAGACAAATCATGTCAATCCTGGAAATGCCAATAGTGTAAGATCAACCCCAATTGTTCATATTTGATGATATTTGTGAATAACAAATTGTATTAATGTAAGGTTATAAATATTGGCAAGCTTTTCTAATATCTGTTACAAAAGTAACAGTTTCAAAGCCCTGGGTGGGAATCAAACCCGCTCTTAGCCATCAGGTGGGGCTAGCGGGCAGGGGAGATTTGCCCACACCTGGATTTTTGCTTTTCAAAGCAAATCCAGGTGTGAGAATCATTCACACCCTGGTGGCAGATGAGGGGCCCTTTTTGGGCCCCAATAGCTATGCCCAAACATTGGTGGGTTTGGCTGGACAAGGGCAGGCTATTTTTAGCTGCCCAGTAAACCCAGATCAAGCCCACCCTCCATTAAGTAATTTGGGGTCCCCAATTGGGGATGCCATTTTTAATCAAGTTATTTGGGCTCAAGAGAGCCTGTCAAGCCAGTCCAAAAATGGTGATCAAATTGGGAAAACCCCCATAACCCCAGAAGCCAAACCTGCTAGAATCAATGGCCAGCCAAGACAAGATGGGCCACCAAAAAGCCAAACAACTGTTCCTGCAAACCCCAAAAATGACCGTGACACAGCCAACCAATCAGCAGAAACTGAGATGCCAAGCCTTGCCACACAGATAGCATCAGAAGAATGCCCAGAGATACTTACATGTGAGTAAGTATATAAATCAGAAGCACCTGAAAAAGTTCTGTATCAACATCCTTACCAAATAAAGTTGTTATGAACCTTTGGTTCACCAATCTTTTTCCATACATATTTTTGATACTCTTCCATCTGCACACACCCAAGCGTCAGCACCCATCCACTGGGATAGATAGCCAGACTCCAGTTGACAAAACCAAAGCCTTTTACTACTACCATCTATGCAACACTCCATTTGGCCCTGTGAGTTTCACTGAGTATCCTGCTAATCCTGACCACAAACCCTGGACATTGGAAGACTTGCAGTAGTACACCTGCCCAAACGCACCCAAGGAACCCTATCAAATTGTCCGTGACGCAAAGCAATCATCATCTGCCCTTTGATCTTCAATGGGAAATACAACAATCCTGCTTCCTACCTGGTCCCCATGGAACCACCCCCAACACCTAAACCAACAATCTCAACCCCACCCACTTCTGATGCCACTGGCCAGAGTAGTCAATTCCTGGGAGTGCTTTACCTGGCGCTCACGGGATTGATTGACTCTGCCTTGCCAGCAGCCGGGCCCTGGGCTGTGGCTGGGAAGGTCCTTTCCTACCTGGTAAAGTTAGGTCCTATCATCTGGTGGGCCATGCCAGTACCTGCTTTGACTCCTCCCTCACCTGCTAGAGCTCCACATAACTCTTGGTATCCTGACAATATCACTATCATTTTAATAAACAAATTATCTTAGGTGGAACAACACCTTTTGATTGTGTTTAGTTAAAACCAGTTGGTCTTCCCAATTGGTTTTATAATACCCTTATTTCATGACTCCAAAGGCCTTAGTTTCAGTCCTGGTGTAATGGTGAGTTACAAAAAAGACCAAAGACAAATATGGTGACAAGAATAGTTTTATTGAATGGGATGAGTTTGGGTTTTATACCTGTCATTTTAGCGTGACCAATTAATTAAAATAGATATTTAAATTTTTCAAATCAATTATCAACACTATCACGCTGGGTAAGTAATTTTCATTCTGGACATTTCCTGTAAAATTCTGGCAGGACACACTATTTCAAAAACGGCACTTCAATTTTACGCCATCTTGAATTTAATTCAAGGTGGCATTTTTTGTGTTAGAGATTTTGAATCACAAAAAATAAAATAAATAATAAAATAGTTAAAATTTACATATATCTTTATAATGCGGCATCTCAAATTCATGCCATCTTGATTCTGTCACTTTGAGTCAGATTAATTAAATCTTATTTTGCTAACTTTATTTACATATGAAATCACTTAGTGTGGGGCATGTTTACGCCATCTCAACTTTACGTCATTTTGAATCATGCCATTTATCTTAAACTAAAATAAGCTTATACCCAAACTAAAACAAAGCCTGTTGTATAAAACCAGAAGATGTTCCTATAGTATTAATCTAAGACACTTATAATAAGAACAACCTAAATAGATGCCACTATGATAGTCCTTCTAGTGATTGTCATTGCAGGGTAAAAAAATCAGTTTTGTTTCATGTACTTTATAACTTATCTATACATGGATACATTGATAGGAGTTCTCTTAATAAAATATTTTAATAGTGATTTCAATATAAAAGAAGGTGATTATGCCATTTTGATTTATGTCACTTTGAATTCCACTGGGTTTCATATCACCCAATTGATTTGATGCGCACAATGGATAGGGAAAAATAAAGGGGAATTATATATGACGCCAGGCTACGCTATATTGATTCCCCCACTGCAATTCATGCTTTCCACTTTTCAAAAGTACTAGTTCACGTCAAAATCAATATTAATAAAAAATGTAAAGAAATTGCTTAAACTTTGCATATATATATATATATTTTGGCCTCCTCTAGACAACTGGGTACTTTTTAACCCTAGTTGTATAAGCTAGTTTTTGAGAAATTCAAGTTTTACTCTTTGGCCCAATTGAGTTAGCTCCACCGGAAATTTGTTAATTTAATATAAAAAATGGTCAAAAAACACTATGTTTTTGAGCTACAGCACCTCAATTACGTCACTTCAAAAACGCCATTTTGACTGCAAGCTTTCAGTCAAAACTCAAAGTTTTGCATACTTGCATTACTAATAAAAAATCATTTTTACAAAATAAAAAACATTGAAATTTTGATAGTATATATTTTTAGATCTTATCTACAATTCTATGTAAAAAATTAATACTTTTATATTAAAAACATTCTCATTTTTCTCTTTAAAAACAACCCCCAAATTTCTCATATTCTGATGCTAATTCACTTTTATATGCCTCCCAAATCAACTGCCAAAGCTGCGCCCAAGGCCTCAAAGTCCAAAATCACTCCGCCCAAGGCCAAAAAAGCCAAGACTACCCCAAATAATCAGCCTTCTAAGGCCAAAGCTCCCCCAAGACCCCAACTCCATCACTTGAACAAGAGGGAAACAGTCCTACCCCTCCTCACTCTCCATTTGTTTACTCCCCCTCTGATCTTCAAGAGAAGTTATTCAACTTCAATTGCCATTCTGACCCCACTTCAGAGCCTGAGGATTCAGAGGAGGAGGAGCATGAGCCTGGTGCTCCTGAAGATGAGCCAATTGAGCTCTGGGATCTTAACTCCATCCACAATGTATGCAACCAAAATGGCACCTTTGCTGTGCCCACAACATACCCTATCAGCTACCCTATAATGACCAAGAAGGGGGTGTCGGCTTTGTATACAAGGGATACAGCTTCAGCTGTAACAACAAGAAGAAAACCATTTGTCAACATCACTTCCAATGTGATAACGTTGGCTGTCCTGCTAGACTCACCACTTATGGGTTTACTTGATTTAAAGCCCTAACTGCTAACCATGACTGTGCTGAGCCTTTTGACCCTCTCTATCAACTTATCTGCTGGTTTCTTTTCCAGGTGATCTTAACCACAAAGGATCAAACTGCAACTGAGGTTGTCAACAATGCACTCCTTAATTTAAATGATACCCAACTAGCAACTGTTGGTGGCGCCTCAAAATTACAGAGATATCTCACTGATCAGAGATATGCTCTGAGCACTGAAGGCAGCAGTGCAAGCTCCATTGACCAATTGATCATTACTGAGGAGCAAAAACTATCTTGCCATGAGGAGAGATTCCTTCTTCACAATGATGGTCAACATGCCCCAGAGCGTATCATCTGCTTTGCCACAAGCCAGGATCTGTGCAACCTGTTAAAATGCAAGACCTGGCTTGCAGATGGAACTTTCTCAACCTGCCCAAAGCTCTTCAGCCAGCTTTGGAATATCAATGGGCAGGTTGATAATCTAGTTATTCCCCTTGTCTTCTTTTCCCTTTCCAACAAAAAGCAGGAAACATATGTCTGGGCACTCACAATTTTAAAGGCCAAACTGGATGAAATCCTCCCAACTATTGAAGAGGAGCCCAAGGAGACTAGAGGGCTCAAGAAGAAATACATCTCCCAAGAAGAAGATGCTCCCACCCCAACCAAGAAAAATCCAGAAAGCCTTCCCTACCACAAATATCTGGTGGTGGATTTCAAACAGGCTCAGGCAAATGTCTTTATTTGAGTCTTCAAGAGCTCCCTTCAGGGACGCTACTTCCACTTCTGGCAGGCACTCTGCCGCCATCTTCAAAAGTGCTCTGAACTTCATGAGCTGGTCCACACTGAAGGCACCAAAGAAGCAAAAGACATTTTTAATTGCTTTTCTCCCTTGCCCTTGTGCAAAAGGAGGAGACCAATGCCTTTTATGATGCCCTCTTCTACCATCCTTATATCCAGGCCAACCAGGCAGACTTTGCTCCATTCATTGAGTATTTTGAAACTCAATGGAACAGAGTGTTTCAGGGAGCACGCCGGATTAGAAAAGGCGGCAACTCAATCCAGTGAAACTGTTTCAAGAAGTTCAAAGACAGCCTCATCAAGACCACCTCTTCCCTTGAAGGGTGGCATAGCCAGTTTTCTACAAGGGTTAGTGTTTATAAGCCCAAATTCAATAAGATTATGGTCCACCTCAAAAACCAACAAGCCATCTTTGCCCGCCTCTTCAAGACTGGCATGAAGACCAAGGGTGATCCCCCCAAGCAGAACAAAGCGGGGAAAAAGTACACTGAAATCAGCAAGGTGGTCCTTGCCTACTATCCCAAGGATAGAAAGCTTGAACATCTTCAAGCCATCTCAGTTGCTCTTTCCACTAATGTTTGAGCCTATTTGCAATAAACTCTTCTTTATCTTCTCTCTTATTTTCTTTAATTTTACCATTCTTTGACTTTTTTTGGTATTTGGTAAAATTATATGCTTATTTTAAAGTATAGCTTATAGTTAAAATAGATGAAAATAGTTGTTTTTAGGATTATTTTAACTTTTGGGCTTTATGCAACTATGTTACTACTAATTGGCCCTATTTTTTTATTGCAGATTTGGAATTCTGAGGCTTTTTTTAAACTTATTAAGTTCTTTGAATTTTATTTTTTGAGAATTTTTTGTGTTGTTTTTGGAGTTCAAAAAATCTAAAATTTTAAAACCATTTTTTCTTAGTCAAAATGTTGTAAATCAAAATGGTGTTTTTACTATAAAATCGAAATAGCTAAAAATTGAGATGGCGTATTTCAAGATACCGTTTTTTGAGATGCCATTTTTGAAATGGCGTGTCCTACCAAAATTCTATAGCACCACTTCAAGCTGATAAAAACTCGAATTTTAGGCTTCGTCATCTAAGCTCATGTATTGATGCCTCGACTAGATTTGCCATATCAACTATCATTTAGCTGTTTGCTTTTAGGTTAAAAAGTTATTACTATCAATGTGCATTCGATCTTTTTCTCATTATAACCTGCCTCCTTTCATATGGGACGAAATATTTAGCTTGATTTCCCCAGAAGAAGTATCAGCTTTAAGATTGGCATGTCGAGATTGGATGTTACTGATTAATCCATTTATATTTCATCATATTAACTTTACCAAAGAAACATATTCCAACCCAGTCTATCATAGAAGATTCTTAAACAAAAACGGAAAGTACTTCGAAGGCATCTCAGTCACTACAATTCAAACTAAATTAATCAATGGCATAGCCAATACTTTTCCTCGACTTGTGACTTTAGTCATTTCTCTTTCTTCTTTCGGATCAAATGAAGATTTCTCACCCGAATTAAATATGCCCTGTATTGAGAGACTTAAAAGTCTTGTCTTTATCGGCCAAGACTCTTCTATGGCAAAGCGGATTTTACCAAAGTTCCCAAGGTTGGAAACACTGCATCTCAAAGGTCATTATTTTTCTATTGAAGAACTTATGCTTCTTTTTGAGAGCTCCGATATAAGTTTGATTAGGAATCTCTTTTTACGCGTGAAAAGACCTACACCTGAGATTTCTGGCTTTCTCACTCGCACTTTCCCTTATCTAAAATCTTTATCTTTGGGTTTCCTAGATAGTACTTTGCCAGATTGCCGAATCGGGTCTTTAATCCCCCAAGTTTCTCTCAAGTCCTTTTCCTTGTCGTTTTTAATCAGTAATAACCAGGCCCTAATGTTTGATCCTCAAAATCTGGGCAAGCTTTCAGTCTTGCAGCTTGATATCAGAGGACGAAGTTTAACCATTTCTAAAGATTACCCGCCTTCAAGCTCGAATATTGAAATTCTTTCTCTGGGTCCTTCGCTTGTTCAATTTAAGCTTGGGCTTGATCATTATTTTCCAGCTTTAAGCATTTTAGATATCAATTTTTCCCGAGTTGATCCCAAGGAGGCCTGTGACATGATATCTAATTTAACGCATCTTAAGCGCCTCTTCATCAGTGGCTGCTATCAGAACGACGTCACTTTTGATTTGCCGATCAAAGAGTATTCAATTACACATCTTTCTATATCGACACTTGCACCTTTCTCACCAAACATTATGCTCTGGATATCTCGTTGCCTGCATCAGATCACCGATATAGAATTCGCCTCAGATTCCCTATCCATGGAAACCACCATGTCTCTCCAAGCGGTGATATTTCCTAGCCTTTTTCGAGCAGTCTTCAAGCACGAAACGACAATTGATTTTATTGAGAACCTCATTCAGCTTTCTCCAAACCTTGAGTTCGTGCATATTGGCTCTCGTTCAGCCCGTGTGAAGAGGGCCCTGGATTCCGAGTACCCTTATATCAAGATCGAGCCTTATTACTCGCTTAAGGATAATGTTTTTTCTTCCGCTGAATTTTCCAAGTATTGCTCTGGAGTTTGCAAAAATTTCTAGGCATATCATTACCACTACTTTTTTTGCTACATAAGCTTCAAATGATCCAGTTTAGATTTTTTTCTTAGGTTGATATACCTTCATTTCATTTTAAAGTGCAATTTATAAAGTTTTAGGGTGGAATATCAGTTTTGATTGTAAATACTGGAAGTCAACCGAAAAAGGGTTATATGCCCTTAATTTTGGTTTTTAATGTACGCAATTTTACAAAAGCTTCAGAATAAAGCATATGTGTTTAAACCTAAAGGCTGAAGATGCTCAGGGCTTAATTCGATGTAATATCAATGGAAGCCAGCTTGTATCGAATTCCTAAAAAAAGTAGTCGAAATGTAAGTCGCTATTTTTATAAGTGTTGTAACTGCATTGTGCAGCAGTTACAGATAAAGGGAAATAATGAAATTGGGAAAGTATATCTTCACTGAAGATGAGAAAAGAGTTTTGTACCTGTGGTGCACCTGCTCTCCAGAGGCCACCAAGGTGTGTCCTGGGTCAAAGCCAGTAACCAACTGGGTTGGGGCGCCATCCTTCAGGTGAACCAGTTCTGTGGAAAGGACATTATAGTAAGCTTGTAAACATGCAAACTTCTCCAACACCTTTCCTACCACCACTTTTGCACCTGGTGTGTGATCCATCACATCTACATGTGTTGGGACACTCTGTGGTTGGTACAGTTCCTGAAATAACTCTGAATTCTCCTCAGAAACACTTGGCCTCTCAGCAAAAGCTTTATCCCTTTTGTCAATCTCAACCATTGCTCATCGGGGGTCTAGCTATGTGTGGTTTATTCTAAACAGTTGCCTGTACTGTTCTTCTTGACCAGAGTTATGAAAGTAGATGCTTGGAAAATTCTTCATATGTAAAGAGACACTATTATCCAGGGGGTATAAATATCTTTATTAATCAAAGAAGGAAGAGTTTCTTAGAACCTTTTAACAATTGCAGGGTTGCACTATCACTTTGCAGTTTTACTGAGCTGTGGTCCTGTATTCTTACCTTACTATGGATTGGCATCAATCTATCAGCGCTGATTGATGCCAATCTTTCTTAGATCACAGCATAGATATCTAAGATCAGATATCAAGGGTAAGATAATAATGTCTCAAGAAACACGGTTCAATTGCTGATATATAGCCCCATGTTCTGAGTGTTTCCCTGTTTGGATGTTTCCTTGAAAAGCTTAAACACTCTCTTGCAGTCCTCTTTCTGCCATAGAATTAGCTTTCAGTCTTACCTTGCTAAATACCTAAAACATACATGCTATGCTTTCTGTATCATTCAATTAAACTTTAAGATCTTCTGCAAATGACCCCTATCAATAGAACAAGCCTTAAACTCAACTAATGATTCTATGCCAGTTATCTATGAGCGCTCAACAATTATTCTCACAGTTTTTTTGATTCTTAAATAGTAATATCAATGCTTCACTAACAAGGTGTTTATGCTTTTCTGTTTGAAGCGTTGATGCTTAATGTGGTCAGTCAACACTTTGCCCTCATAGAAAAGCACTCTGGGAAGCATTTCCCTGAGCTCTAACAGCATCCTGCCATCATAGTAAGACACCAGAAAAACATTTTTCTGGGGACTGGTTCTCTTTTGCTATTGTTGTGAACTATCTTGGAGAAATATTGCAATACATCCTACAATATTTCCTTGGGATGCAAGAGCTTTTGATGATGGCCCAGCATGTGCTTTCCATCCCCTGTATAAGGCAATAGCAGTGTACCGCTAACTATTTCTTACCTGGGCTGGTATCACATGCCACACATTTTCCCTTTCATCTGAGTAGTTATCCTGGGCTTTAATGGCAGAGTAACCAACTCTACTTCTTAAGCACCCCAGGCCAGTAGGCTCAGCAACTACTTCTCCAAATAGCTATACTAGCAATGGTCTTAGGCTTCTTATTCTTGTACAATACACTATAAGTGTTTGTTCTAAAGCTATCCTTAAGAGATAGAAAGAGAAACACCAATCATTGTGGTTGTGCACCCAAACTATATTGTTTCTTCAGTTGGTCTTACAATTTTAATACCACATAGCTTATCCATCTCAGGGCATATACTTTATTTTGTAGAGTACTAATAAGTGTCACCACCATTAGCACCCAAAAGGCCTAAAGAGCAAGCACCAACTATCATAGTTGGGCAAAAGTATAGCAACACTAATTAATGTTGCTTAGGCAACTATCCTTTATCCAGCAAACATCAGCCTATGCCCACCAAATATCCCAAACTGTGTTCACCACAGATCTACACTATTCAGTGCCCATACCTTGAAGGGGGTTCTGCCAAAATTGATAGGGTATATTTCAGTAATGCTTCAGACTTGGCATTTATTTACATATTTCACACCAATTTGGGATTTCAGACATGTCATCATAAAGAGCCAGTCACTAATACCATTTTTTAAAAAAAGAACCCCCAGCAGGGGCTCAGGAAACTTTATTACTTTATTTGATAAATAGGGAAGGTATTGGGGGAATGTAAGTGCTTGGTTTCTAAGGTCATGGAGGGTATGCATCAGGCGCCGTCCTGAGAAAAAATAGGCTTTGGAATTAAAGATCCAATAATTGATAGCACCAGAAGTTGTACCCTGGGCCCTTGGGGGAAGAGATGGCCACCTAGAATCACTCAGGCAAGTCCCCCTTGCCAGTCACTAATACCATGCTTTCAAGATTCTGCATTTTTGGGTGTGGCCTAGATCTGGGTGATATCTTACTGCTGCTTTCACTCTCTTAAAGATGATTATGGGTGAGACACAGGTTTTATTGGTCATTTTGTGGTGAAAAGCGCTGTGAACATCAGCAAGATGATGCTCGTCTTTAAGTACAGTAGCTTGTGTGAGCCCAGCAGACTTTTAGGGAAACCATCATTCTTGTTCCACATCACCAGGATAGACAGGTCAGAATCAAGTCATGTGGTTCTATGAGTACATCATAGATACAATCACAATTGGGTGTCTACCAATTTGAGTTTCTTTTCAGGTTTATACTTTATGGGCATAGAGTGTTGCTGTATTAACTTCATTCACTTAGCCTGAAATTGTAAAATATTAATTTTTATCTTTGGGTACAAAGGTTATTTATGGCAATTCAAACATGTAAACTTCTTTTGAAAGTCTAATTATGACACCACTTGATAATACAGTATATTACAACAAGATGTTTTTGTCATGTATAAGATATCAACATTTTCCATCTATCAGTTTGTGAGGTCCATAAACTACAAAGGAAAACCATTCTTTCTCAGACTTTTTTGTTTAGAGCTTAACCTATAGCCATTTAAAGATATATGTATCCACTTTTTAGTCTCTATTATTAATGAGATATTGTAATACTGGGGCTTTAGTCAAGGTTTTCTTCAGCTGTTGGAAGTTTTAATCTTGCAGGGGTTCACCCAAACTTCAAGTTTTCTCTTTTATCTGTGATATTAGCGCTTTGAGCACACTGTAATTGGAAATAAAACATCAATAATATCAATTATTCCTGTAGATGTCTAAAGTTTTGATCAGTCACAGGAAGACAAAATTCCTTGTTCAGCGCATATTTTATCAGGGTCTGGGTGCATGCCTTTAGTATTAATTGAATTCCCAAAAAGGAGAGTTCAGGATGAAATGATATAATTTGGATGGTCTAGCTAATAGTTCGTTCTTTTTGAATTTTTTAGGTGTTATTTAGGTCTTTGTTGTGCTGTTTTTGTGGGGCTTTACACAATAATTTTCAGGGCCAGAAACTGGATCACTAACTTAGAGCAAGATTGTTAAGTTTTCAGCCTTAAGATTATTATCAAGTACAGTAGTTTTACAACCTGTTGAGATAAAAAATGGCTCAGATCAGACCTAAAATAATTTCATTTCAAAAAGGCCAACTTGTTACACTGGAAAGGCAATTATTCATAACAAAATTTCCATTTCTAGGTCTGAATTACAGGAATATTTGACATGATAAAGTAGAAAGATCTCTGTATTTGATTGAATTAGAAATATACACCCAAATAAGGTTGACATTATCAATGAGAAGGAGATGGTGTGTATTTAATTACAAATAATAACCTTTAAAGAGAGAATATGGCAAAGTACATCATATTAAAATGTACAGATAAAGGAGAAAGACTTTGATTTGATTCAATATCAAGGGGTCAGCAGCATATTTAAAGTTACTCCCCCCTTTGGCCCTGGATAGGACAATATTCCCTTATTGTACAAAGAAAACCTCCCAAAGTCCAGCCAAACTGCTCAATTCATTTGAAGATTTAGCCCACACTATTAATGAATGGTTTGGAGTGCCATAACCTGTAGATTCCCCTGTTTTCACTGCCCTGCCCTGGGAGGAAACACTGATCAATTTGAATTATCTATTAGCTTGATGTTGACTGTTATTGAAGATTATTAGAACCAGCCAATCAAAACAACCCACATTGTTTTCCCCAAATTCAAATGGATCTCAAAAATCACAATTGCATCTCAGCCAATCAAATGATGGTTTGGAAATTAGTATGGAACCATCCAGTCTCTCTGGCTGTGCCAGAAAATTTTCTCCCTAATCAATTAGGTTGAGCAAAAAGTGTCAGGTGACCACACAACCTGAAAAATTCCCTTAAGGTCAAGCAAGGGAACTTTTGGTCCCCTTCTTGTTAATTCTTTACACACATTAAAGCTACTGGTTTTACTAAATCATTTTTGTTATAATGTCCTCTTGATTTTGAGTTCTCTATATTGCAAAGTGTCAGTAGCAATTCTTTATACTTTTACCTTTATTCTGGTCTTTTGGAATTTTGTTGATTTTCTGTATCTGCAAAAACTAGTATCAGTGTACATTATTATATTTGCTTACTTACTCTTTTGTAATGCTTCTTCAAATCTAGTTTATTATTTAAAAGTTAGAATAAATTCCTACTTTTACCTAGAATTTTACTGGTTTTTTCTCCAGTTCAAACCCAGTCTTCACACTAGCTCTGTTTAAGCCTTTTATGGCTTGGTACAAGGCCACTCCAAGGCCCATACTTTGATTTCTGTCCCTGGCCATATAACTACTATAGTTGACTTAATTTTCTTCAATTTTAAGAATTAAAACTACACCAAAGGATTATAAATTTTATGGTGATTCTGAAAATGATAGTCCCATTCCTTAAATTTGTAGTATTTTCCTTAGCCCCAGTGCTGTGATCCATTAATACCACTTCTTCCAACCTTTGACATTGCCTTTCTTCCTCAGCCCGCAGGGTGGGAGATGATCCTTCCAGACTCTTGCATTTGCTGGATGATCTTCCTTGCCAGGCTAGTAACTTCCTTGCCTCTTAAGAGATCCTAGTCAAAAGCCTCACATGTGATGATCTAGATTTTTACTACGCTATTTTCAACTTGGACGCTCCTCCTGCTAAGAAATTACTTGTGACTCCCATCATTAGATGAGGATATTATTGAGCTTCACAAGTCTCCAGAAGCCCCAGGGAGTACCCTCACATGTACCCCCTAGTTACTTGCTAGATTAGGGTTGATGTGATTGAATGCCTATTTTCCACAGTTGTTCCTGGTATCCTCTCTTTGGTCTCCTTATAGAGCGGTCATCCCAGTGATTCACTGGATGGCATCCTTGTGGGGTTCCTGTCCACCAGTCCCCAAAGTGTGTCCTGGATTGTAGCCAGGGACTGGCTGGAAGGGATTGTCATTCTCTAGTAAGGGAAAATTTATCTTAGAAATATGTATAGGGGTTGAAATGGGCTTTTATTCACTCTCAGAAGGAAGATCCCCTTAGAAACCTTCTGGTATATGGGCCAGGGGTTCAAGGAAACAATATGGATTTGCCAATACTTGGAGTCCTCCAATAATATCTTGGACTCCTTGTACTTGGTCTTGGACTCCTGCACCTTAGTCTTGAACTTCTGCTCCTTAGACTTGGACTCCTGCTCCTTAAACTTGGACTCTGGTGCCGCACTTAGGATCCAGCTCCTTATTCTTGGGCTCCTTCTCCATTATCTTGGGCTTCAGCTCTCTTTATAGCTCCAGTGGCCTTGTTATTCCACTTGTCAGTCCAATAAAGCTCCTGCTGGTGATTAAAAGGCTTCCAAAAACCTCTTGGCAGAAACTAAAAAGGATCAGGAAAGACCTCCAAAAAGACCCAGAATGACCTGGAAGAGACCTCCAAAAAGACCTTCAAAAGACCCTGTAACTTTCCAGCCAGCCACCTTTTTATAGTGTTTTTTTCCCAAAGGTTCTGCCTTCAAAATGGCTTTCTCCAGAAGCTTAAACCATTGCCGCTCACTTTTTCCTATAATAACTTAAGCTTACATACTTACTTTCTCAAAAGCTTAAAGTATTAATTCACTATTTCCTTGCTTATACTTTAAGCTTTTGGCTTCCAACCAATCATTTTCATCGGGAAACCTGCCAGAACTCAACCAATGAATGCAGAGCGCAGAAATAGACTATTTCTGAAGTTCCACTGGGATCCAACTAGGAAAATAATCCCCACAGCTCAAACCGCTCAAATTGACAACTCTTTGCACATCAAAGCATTAACCAGTCCATTATTCCAACACCAGTCTTCCCTGCATTTAACCTGAACCAATTTAAATAGTAGAATACTATTTAAACTGTTCTTTGTGGACCTCTTCAACTTTTTCCCCATATACTTACAAATATTGTAAAATCCAAGGAAAAAGTCCCACCAAAACAACTTTGTATCCAGCTCTTATAGCAACATACCTTCATCTACCCTAGGAACTTAATAAATAAATATCTTACCCACACTTAAATCCACATTCCTTCTTTATTTTAATACTAAACCAAGGCAAAACACTCCACATTTTACCATATTGGCAAATCAATTTGGCAAAATCTTGGCTCATTTCTCCAGACCACCAGTTCTTCATCATCTTCTGATCCTTCAGCCAGCTCCTGTATCATGATCAGCTAATCCTGCATCATGATCTTCAACCACATCTTCCAGATCTTCAGCCTTAGTCTCTAAACAGTTCATTCCAGTCCCCAACAGCTCAGACCAGTCATTAAACAGCCTATCAGTCTTCTGGCTACTCCTTCATCATGACCAGCTACTTCTGCATCATGATCTTTGAGCCCTTCCACTTATCCTCACTAGGAACCATATTGGTTCCACCTGCACAATGAACCATTTTGGTTCCAAACTTCAATATGAACCAACAGTCCCTCAACTAGTCTTCACTGTGATTATACAGTCCTTCTTACTAGTCTTCTCTGCTGATTCTGTGAACCACCTTGGTTCTTTATCTCAGTCCCTGTTACCAGAACCTGTAGACTCAGGCGTGAGTCTACATTCAACTGGCATTTGACTGGGCCCTTGCAAGTGGCACTCCACTTAGGCCATTCAACCATAGATCAATGTCTATGTGTTGTCTTTACTCACCCAGGTGATTAAGTCTTAGCTTTCAGTCACAGATTAATAAGATCTAGTTCCCAGAGGCCTGATCACACCAAGTTCTGCAGCTGCTTCCCTGAGAAAACTGCCTTGGTGACATCTCCAAGAAAATCTATACCCTCCAATGATCACTTTGGGTTCTCCCCCAAAGCTCCCAGAGGGGCATAAACAAGGATACCCTACCAGTCCGTTAGGTAGGGTTCTTGCTCACAGACCTCCTGTAAGCGTATCAGGATATGTAGAGCCCTCAGAGCTCTTCCCCTCCCTGGCAGCCCGCGTTACCCGCCAGGGGTCCAAAACCTTCTCTCCCCCAGACAGACAAAGTTCCCTGCTTGCTATCTTCATCTTCACCCTTCTGCAGCCACACTTCTCTTCTAGGTGAAGAACTATAGCCCAAAGCAGCCAATATCTTCTGCTGGGTGGAGGCAACATCTGCCTCTGGTAGTCCTTTGTTATCTACCAGCCAGGCCTTACTTACCCTAGTAGTCCTATGTTACCTACTAGGCTCACCCTACTTACCCTAGTAGTCCTATGTTACCTACTAGGCTCACCTTACTTACCCCTTGTAGTCCTATGTTACCTACTAGGCCTCTACCTGCAAAAAACAACCAAATTTTGCTTGGCCAACATTAGCCCCACCTGCAAACCACCAAACATGTGGACTGTCACAATCCTGGTGGTTTGTCTCACTGGGATGGGAGCCAAACGTGGTTAGTTTAGCCCCCTCTCTCACAGCATAAATGATTTAACACCCAACTTTGAAAATTTAAGGAATCATTTCAGCAGGGGGAGGAAGATTTATGAAATTTTAGAGTGGCAAAATGCATGGTCTGTCAATCTTCTTAGTAAAAGTCCTATGGGAGGGTATTAAAACAAATGGATCATGAGGTATATATTTTTTTACTTAATTGAAAATGTCAAACCACTAAGGTTGTATGTTAAAATTTATTTTACTTAAAGCCTTTTGGTACATCTTGATAAAATGGCCTCCTCAAATTTGATGTTTAGAAAGCTTACAGACACCATCAATGGTGGTTCTATAAGCTATTTTATGAACTACTAGGAGGTAAGGGTTTGACACCCAGGAAGTCAAAACTGAAAAAATTGAGTGTGGGGCATCTGTGCCCCACTTGGACTCAATTTTCCTTGCCACTACCCACTTGAAATTGATTGTTAGATTTAAATATATAATCATCAAAAGAAGACAGGGCTTCAAAGCTTGTTTTTCTGGGTGGTGGTGCTTTGGCCTAGCCACACCGGGAAAAAACTATGTATATGACAATAGTAAAGCATACAGAAAAATTAAAACTAAATACACAATATCAAAACTGAGACATCAAACAAAAAACCAATTTGAAAATCAAAACTAACAAAGCCACATTATGAAACAGCCCATACATTAGTTTTAAAATCTATGACAACAACCAAGAATACCTCAGATTTAAACAAAATGGTTTTAGATTTAAACAAAATACAACTATCAGGTTAAAATATACACTCTGTTAACAGGGATTTTTGGCGTCAATGGGCAAAATGGGTCAACACAGCAAAGAAGTGCTCACGCGCAAAGCAAAACCATTAAAAATATAATCCAAAATACATTGATTCACAAAAAAATGGGTGAGTTGACTTTCAGTGTACATATGTTTACCATGTGAATCCGTGACAAAATACGCCCAAGCGCGGTGTTAAAACTCAATCCAAAAACAAAACACAATAGCAACTCACTATGTAGACAAAATCACTCAAATGTTGTGTACAATGGATTGTAATAAAGAATGATACCAAGGTATCTAAAATAAGGCACACAATCTGAAACACAAATTTTAAAAATATTGTGTCAGGTGTTTGAATTTGGCAGTGAAATATGGGAAAATGGGTGGAATTTTTTTGAGTATTCTAAAATGGGCATTGTAAAACCAAAAAGAACTAATTAAGAAACAAAAAATCTATAATTGGGATATTGGGGGGAATATTAATTAAATATCAATATTCAGATAAAAGCAAAAATTAAAATTAGAGATTAACTTAATTGAATTTTATTTAATATTTTATTAAATTCTCAAAATGGAAGAAACACAACAACAGAGTACCAATGCATCTGTTGTGCGCTGCGGTTGTGCTTGCCCCCACAAGTCAAAGAACAGAGTTAGTGCAGCACAAATGCCTACTCAGGAAGGAGACATGAAAGGAGAATTCAATAATGACACTGCACTGACACAGCCAGTTCAAGGAGCACAAGCTTCTAGAGTGTGGAGCATCAACCCTTGGGTCCCTAAGCTGACCCAGAAGCCCACCAAGGTTACCATAACAAAAACGGTTAGAAACAAGGAGGTAGGGCTTTGTATGTGTTCAATGCTGTGTACCAGCAAGAGTTGGTCCCGCCAGCCATGCTGGAGAAGGTCAAGCCTGTACTTGATACTAGCTACAGGCCCTACATAAGTGATGGCAACCAGGAAGAGGACAAGAAGCCTGAGCTCTACCAAACTGATGAGGGGCAGTTAGTGCTAAATAAAGTTGCTGTGTTCTACACCAAGATATCTATGCCCTGTGTTGTGCCTAATGCCAACAAATTAATCCCCACCGCCAAAACGCCTGCCCAGAAGTGCATCCCCTATATCAAACACATCATCCTGCTTAAGCTAATGCAGGAATCTGGTGATTACAAGGCGCCCATAGCTCTTGTTGGGGTGGATCCCAAGTACGCCTCAAAGACCTTTGGCAAGTTCATTGATACTGGCTGAGTCCTTGCTGCAGAGAAATCCTTGTGTGTGTCAACCATGCTCACTAAGGAGCACAAATGGGCAATCAGCCAGTGGATAACCAGGAACTGTCATCTTGAACTAGCAAATATATAGGCCATGGTCAAATCTACTTTTGGGGTTGAGGCCTCAATTTCTTTTTACTACCATCTGATCAAGGGAATGGGCTTTTCCTGGAAAAAGCTCAAAGTATCCCCCTATAATTGTAATAGTCCAGCCAACATTGACGTCTGGAAAAAATACGCAGAGGCGTACACTGCCCTCAAAGCCAAGGGGATAGTCAAATTCTATTACATTGAAAAATCAGCATTTGTCTTGTCAATGTGCAATGGGTATGGGTATGTCTCCAAAGGCTCAAATGACAGGATGTCTTGGAGTGCTGCAGTCCGTGCCACAGCCTATTTGATGGTGGCTCTCCTTGGTCCAAAGGGGGCCAAGCTGTATCAAATTATATTGGGTTCTCACAATAGCCGTACCTTTCTATCATTTCTCTGATTGGTCCAGGAGCACCTGAGGCGCACAAGCCCAGGATTCACCAACATCATTGTTCTGGACAATGCTGGTCTCCATAAGGTGGCTGATATTCTTGAGGAATTCCCAATGATTGACACTAGCATTTCGGTGGGCCCCCAGCAATTAGCCATAGCAAATTTGCGCCTTCTCTTCCTCTGCTTATTTGCCCTTCCTAAATCCCATTCAGGAAGTCTTTGGGTGGCTCAAGCAAGTTGTCAAGTAAGGGGCCTAAGCTGGGACTGAGTACCTCTTTGATTTGCTGCAGGCCATGATCCACACCCTCCCAGCTGAGACTGTGGCCAAAGAATCTGGCCATGCTGATTTGTTCATCCCTGTGTGCCTTACCAAACAGCTAATTAATTAAAGGCTTAGCTTGTCTGACTTTTTTGTATACTCTAATTTACTATTTAAGATTTATTAATTATCATTTTATATTTAGAAGCTTCTAATCCCACAATCAGTTTTGGCAGGACCATCAATGAAGGTTAGTAATTTATTTATTTTATATTAATTTTTTATTATGCCATCTGAGCAATCACAAACACTTGATACTGGATTATGCAAATATATTTATATCACTTTTGTCAAATAAATATAAAAATTAAATTAAAAAAGTTAAATTTATAAGGTACAAAGTAGAATTGTATTTTATTAACGTATATTATTATTCTTTTATGAAAACCTTCTCTGGGACTTATTTTGCAAAACTTGTTTTCTAAAATAAGAATTATAAAAATTATTTATAATAAAAATAAATAAAGTGTAAAGATATTTATTGGAAAAGAGAGTTTTAAGGGCGCCTTTAATGGGTTTAGCAGTATGTACCCACCCCGCAATGGAGGTGGCACACAACCTTCACTGCCACACTGTGAACAGTGGATACACCCTTATTGAAATACTCCCACCTGCTGGTGAAAGGCAGTAAGGTCAGGTGGGAGTGAAGCAGCAGCTTTTCAGGAGGGGCTGCAAACCTGTATATTCCAGCCAGGACCAGGGCATCCTGGATCACATGATCAACTGAGTTATATTCAGGGGACCTTCTTCCCATCTGGGGAGAGCTGGGCCTTGTCAATCCCAAGAAGACCCCCAAATAGGTCCTCTAAGCTTGTTATAAAAGTAACATATTTGAAGCCCCAGGCGGGAATCAAACCCACTCCCAGCCAACAGGCGGGGCTAGCGGGGAGGGAAGATTTGTCTGAACCTGGATTTTTGCTTTTCAAAGCAAATCCAGATGCGGGAACCATTCCCACCCTGGTGATAGCTGTGGGCCCCTTTATGAGCCCCAAAATCTATGCCCAAGCCTTGGTGGGTTTGGCTGGACCTGGGTAGGCTAATTTTAGCTGCCAAGTAAACCCAGTTCAAGCCCACCCTCCATTAAGTAATTTGGGGTCCCCAATTGGGGACCCCTTTTTTAATCAATTTCCTTGTCCTCAGGAAAGCCTGTCAAGCCAGTCCAAAAAAGGTGATTAATTGGGAAAAAACCCATAACCCCAGAAGCCAAACCTGCTAGAACCAATGGCCAGACAAGCCAGTATGGACCACCAAAAAGCTAAACAACTGTTCCTGAAAACCCCAAAAATGACCATGAAGCAGCCAACCAAACAGCAGAGCCTGAGATATCAAGCCTTGTCACTTATATAGCACCAGAAGAATGCCCAGAGGCACTTGCATGTGAGTAAGTATATAAATCAGAAGCACCTGAAAAATTTCTGTATCAACATCCTTACCAAATAAAGTTGTTATGAACCTTTGGTTTGCTAATCTGTTTCCATACCTATTTTTGATACTCTTCCATCTGCACACACCCAAGCGTCAGCACCCATCCACTGGGATAGATAGCCAGAACTCAGTTGGCAAAACCAAAGCCTTTGGCTACTACTGTCTACCCAACACTCCATTTGTCCTTGTGCATTTCACTGAGTGTCCCCCAAATCCTGACCACAAACCCTGGACCTTGGAAGACTTTCAGTGGTACACCTGCACAAACGCACCCAAGTAACCCTACCAAATTGTCTATGATAGCAAAGCAATCACCATCTACCCTTTGATCTTCAATGGGAAGTACAGCAATATTCTGCCTACCTGGTCCCCATGGAACCACCTCTGACACCCAAAACAACCATCTCAACCCCACCCACCTCTGATGCCACTGACCAGAGTAGTCAATTCCTGGGAGTGCTTTACCTGACGTTCACAGGATTGATTATCTCCGCCTTGCCAGCAGCTGGGCCTTGGGCTGTGGCTAGGAAGGCCCTTTACTACCTGGTAAAGTTAGGTAACACCATCTGGTGGGCCATACCAGTACCTGCTTTGACTCCTCTATCACCCACTGGAGCTCCATGGTACTCCTGGTATCCTAACAATGCTGGCGCTCATTCCAAAGTAGAAAAGAATCCCAAGGTAAACCACCAGATGAAGCCTTTGCCTAGCAAAGGCTTCAGTAAACTAACACAATTTATTAAACACTGCACTTATTTTTTTTCTCATGTTTTATTTTAGAAAAGGTGAGATCCATTGCCAGAGGGACCCCTGTCTTTTTGGCACTCCAGGCCAGCCCAAAGTCTGCCATGAAGTCCTTAGTCTTCTTAATGGCTGTTGTGTCTGCAACAGCCAAGTTAACCACCGCGCACACAAAGTTCTCCAACAGGTAAGATATGATGTGCTCCACTGGAAAGCAGAAGCAAGCAGCCGCATGTGCCAGGCCCATCTCTGGTATATTCTTGAATGGGAGCGTTGACAGGATGTCCCAAACAAGCTCAATGGAGTTTACACAGTAAAATCCACTGAGAACCACCAGATCCAGGCAGATAATTGGGCATCCTTGTAAACAGTAACTGTCCACTCAGATGCCCCCTCAGAATGTGTAAGCTCAGCCAATGCCTCCTGCAACATTGGAAAGTACCTGTGGATTCTGTCTTCAAGCTCCCGCAAGACAGGGGGGACAGAAACAGCTGCCTAGCCACATTATTGGCTTAATTGGTGTAGAAGGTGGGGAGGACAAAAGGGACCAGGACCCAGCAGAGTTCACCGTCAATGTTTTCTAACAAAAAAAGATAAGTATTTGGAAATTTTTATTAATTTTATTTTTTAGGTTACCTTTGCAAGTTTCCTCCTTGACTGCGGCTTTGGCAGGCTTGGCCATTATTGGTGTAAGAATTTGAGTGGGCAGTTCAGTATCCTCTTTCCTTGCGCACTTTGCAGGTTTCAGGTGAGAATACATTTCAGGGTTGTCAACCCAGATAGACAGCACAGAAAGATTGTGCACCTTAAACTGGAGGCCCTCAACCACTGTCTTATGAATGTTTAGTAAGCGCTTGATTGTCTTCTCAGGGGTGTCTGGTATTTTAGTCATAAGGGCCTTTGCAGACACCTTGTCTATTTTGTCTCTGTCAAAGATGGCAGACTTAACTCTTGCTTTGATCTTGCCGTCAATTTCTTTGATCTCTGCAATTGCAGAGTCAAGGTCCTTCAAAACTTCTCCAATTCTCACATTGATTTTTTACTAACATTTCCTTATGTTTTTATAGCTTTACCCCCAATAAAATCTTTATTATTCCAATAATATTGCCTCTTTGTCTATCCCTGTTTGTTTTCACATTACTCCAATATCCCATTTTTCACCCATTGTGTATATATTTTACGCTCAACTCAATATGTGTTTTTTGCTTTGTGTTGGCATTGTCCCTTAATTGCAATATTATTTTTTAGCACTTTGCACAGCCACCTGTGAAAATATTAACAACAATTTAGTGGTTGTCAAAATTTGAATTAAAAATTATAGGTTAATTGTATTTAGATAAAGTTGTTATTGATCCAAATTCAAAACCTTGAGGATAAACTTTATGCCAATCAGGAGCCAAGTGATAAAGTGATTGTTGTGACATAAAAGGTCATTCAATAATCACTTTATCACTTGGCCCCTGATTGGCTTAAAGTTTATCATTAAGGTTTTGAATTTGGATCAATAACAACTTTATCTAAATACAATTAACCTATAATTTTTAATTCAAATTTTGACAACCACTAAATTGTTGTTAATATTTTCACAGGTGGCTGTGTTTAAGTGCTAACAATAACTGTGTTTTGGATCTAGATACATGGTATAGTAAATATATAATTTTATAGAAAAAAACTGAACATAAATAATAAAACCAACTATAAACAAAGAGAACATGAACAATTAAAGTTCAAAATAAAGATAATATAAATAGAAAATGTTTGGCAACATGGGGGTTTATTGGGGTAGGGAAGAGTAATCCCTAGTAGGTAGAATAGCGCAGTAAAGAAGATGTAGAGGCAGTGCTGGCCTGGGGGGTCTGGGATTGGGTGGGTGGGGCTGAAAGACGGGGGTAGTGGTGGTGGGGTAGGAGGATTTTGTGTGATGACTGCCATATACCGCTTGTCATATTCCTTGTCTATCATTGGTGTCACGGTAGTGTCATTTTTACCTGTGATAGATCACCCAAAGAAGAAGAATAGGAACAGGAAAGCAGTGAAACCCTTGAAAGTATTGGATGATTTAAATCTACTCATTGACAAAAAATGGGTTAAAGCTGCTCCCGTTGACAGTGAAGGAATTAACCTGCACCTCCCTGAATTTTGCCCAAACAATTATGCGCTGAAGATTATGAGATATCACTACCTGGTGGCGCTTATCAGTTGACCAGCCAGTTACCCAAAAATATCAAATTATGACGTCATCAATGCTTTGGCAGAAGTCCCTAACCAAGAGGTGAAAATATTTCCGGCTGGCCAATCAGATTCAAGTTTTTCCCCCCCAGTGGAGTTATAGTTTCTCTCATTTCCCCTTTAAAAACTTGTTTTCAGATAGTTTTACCTACTCTCATTAGTCATTCCCCAATATATGAAAACTACCCTGGGGTCAAAAATACCCCATTCTCAGTCCATGGCTGCTGCTGTCTTGGCATGGTTGAGAAAAGTTTCTACACAGGACCAGCAGGTTTTTTACTCCTTATCTCAAAATTATTTCTTTTTGGTGGCCCATTTACACCTCCTGTTTTCTGTGTTGTTAATTGTCTTCATTTTGCTTTTTGGTCTTTTCCTTTGTAGATTTGTAGGTTTAAAGCTTCAGTGCACATCTTTGTTCTTGGTTCTGATTTTAGTCTAGGAAATTTATCCCCACAACTTTTATTTGAGATTAGACCTTATTTATACAACTCTAACAATTGCCGTGATTGGCTGTCAGGTGGCAGTGACACGGGGTGAGAGGCGCTTGTCCTTCTGTGATTGGTTGCTCATATTCACACAGAAGACAATTTGGGCAAACAAGTCTGCCACTATCTGAAACCAAAAAGAGACTTGTGGTTGAGAACCCCAAGATAAAGATCATTAAAAGTCTGAGGGTGGTGCTCCAGTACTGTCTCCAATGTTGAAGAAGACAACATCACCCAGATGGATGTCTGCATGGCTGGCGGGGTAGACCAAGGCCTGGTGCCTGCATTGCTGGATATCCTCAAGGGTAGTGGAGCTACCCTCCATCTGGTGGCTCAAGAAAACTCAGTGCTTGGAATTTGAGCTTTCCCAGGGGTCAATTAATCCATTGAGGATGTGGCTGTACTTGTAGCCATTGGTGAAATCTGGATTTGTCTGATAATAGACAGAACCCCTAGCTGAAACATCCAGAAACACACCAATGAAAGTCCCCTTCTTGACCTTCTTCCTTCCTTTTTGAGTGGCAGCTCTTCCTTGCTCACCAAAATCATCAAAAGTTATCAATAGCTTATAGTAGGAGATAAACATGACATCAGACAAACTTGTCAGGCATTTGACTAGGGTGCATTCAATGGCAGGATCATATGAGGAATCCTCAGCACCATCTCATTAGTTGCTGGCAACATTAGTCAGCACACAAAATGACGCCGCCTTCCCATACATCTAGAGCTACACCATGCGCTCAGATACCCAAATGCCATGATACACAAGCTGCTTCTGGATCTGGGTCAAGGGAAGCTTGGGGTCCTGCTGCAGGAGGTCAAGCATAATTGGGTACACCTTGGTGATTTGGGACTCAGGGGCCTTCTTGGGCTTTTTGGCTGTCCTGATCAGATTCCCCTTGTTTATTAGGTTGTTGAACTCCCACATTATGGTGGCCTGGGTAAACTTCAATTGGTCAGCAATCTGATCCCAGGACAGACCCTGCAGGTTCAGGGCCACAATTTCCTGGAGAATTTGGCAGTAATGATTCTGTGTTTGGGGCGCTAGACTGGGGGAGCTGAAGCCTGATTGGCTGTAGGGGGCAGGTTAGCTGGTGGCAGGAAGTTGTTCCAAATCAAGGTTGCCATCCTGATTGGTTGGTTGAAAGGCAGCTTGTGTGGGGGTGGGTACAGGAGCAGGAGCAGAGCTAGACACTATGTGACTACTGAACAAGTCAAAGCTATAGGGGTTGGGGGTCAGGTATAGGTTGGCTTCCTTGTTACCTGCCTCAAAGGCTTGGGTGTAAACAGGTGCATCCATTTTCTGAGCCTTGCCTCCATTTAAGCTAGCTTGGCTGATGCTGGCTTAGCTGCTGGTGCTGTTTAAAGATATTGCTGTTAAAAACCATTGTAAAAAACCTAGGATAAAATCACTAAAAGTAGAAATTTAAATTTTTATGATTTATTTTTATTTTAATCTCAAGTCCACATTTGGAAGGTTCTCAAAACCATTTAATACAAATCAGGATCCATAAAAGTGAATAAAATGCCTCTGTCCCTAAATTAGATAGCTGTTGATTGGCTGTAAAACTGTTGTACTTCTATTTTAGGCTGCTCATACTACACATCTTGTGTGACTTCATTTTGTTTCATGCTTGTTGAATCTTGCTTCTAGATTATCCAAATTTTATTTCATTTTAGTCCTTCTGTTGGTGCCTCATATGAATCCTGCTTGGATTATAATGTACTCTGGAATATCATCCATCCATCTCACTTGTTGCATCAGTTCATTTTGTTTGTGGTTTGAACTACACCACTTGATGTTTGATATAATTTTTTATAATGGGCTAGTAAAATTTTGTTTTTTGTTTGACAGTTCATTTATTAACTGAATTTTTTAAATTAATTAAATCCTGAATCTTGCACAATTTGAATTTTGTTCAAATCTGAAATCATTTTGTTTAAATATGAGGTATTTTTGGTTGCCACCATAGATTTTAAAACTACTGTATCAACTGTGATATTTATCATTAAACACAAATGATAAAATCAGAGAAAAAACTGGTTCAGTCATTAAAATGATACTTTCAAACATAAAAAACTCACTTTTTGACAATCTTTGAGTTTTTGTTTTACCCCCTAAAGGAAGTTATTGAGTATATGTCAACTCAACGTGATGTATCCCAAGGACTTGCACATTGACACACTCAATTGCTGCATGAAGCAGTTTCCCAACCATAACTTTTTGAAAACCTTGATTATTTTTGTGACTCAAAATGAAAATAGTGTCTTCCAGGAATAAATCAACCAAAATCTATTCAAGAAACTATAGCATTTTTTTTAATTTATGTGCTTCTAAATTCAGCCATTTAGATCTAAGAGAGTGTCTCAAATAGGAGCACAAATATAAATAAAATTAATTCTCTGGAAACACTTCAAATCTCTGTTTTCAATAGAGTTTTCTGACTTTTTATTTTAAAATGGTTTTTACTGGCAACAATAACTTCAATATTGTGGAGGAGAAGTATCAGAAGCAACTGTAAGCCCAGGTTTCTGAGCAAGGGAGTACAACTTTTTTTGCCACAACTATACCCAACTCACCTTAAGTTGTGAGGAGGGTGAGTTTTATGTTTTATCAAGTGCAGCACTAGGTGGCTTTTCTGACAGCCAATATGAGGTACCCCAAGACCAGGCCAAACCCAAGTCTTTACCACACATGAAAGACTGAGAAACTGTGGCCCCTTTAATCTAATCTAAACATTGCTTGGAAATTTGGGCCAATCAGAGCAAGCCCTGCCAAATCCAGGTCCTTTTATGCCCAGTGGGCCCATAAACAACAACTAGTAATCAATGAGATCACTGAGAAGATAATGAGCCTCAAACAAATTGGCATGGTATTTGCAAAATTTGTTGCCCACCTGAAATTCACTGAGGCAGTGGTAAGACGTGAATTTGGAGCCCTCTTGAAGAGAGGTGGCATAAAGCTTACCAAGAATCCAAAGAAACAGATAGATTCCTTGATCAAAGATGCGTATTCCATCATGATTAACTTCTTTTAATGGGACCCATACCTCCAAATGACTGAGGTCAGACACCTACTTGGGCTCCACAGCATCTTTATTGCATTTCACAATGCACAGCTCTGGATACATGGGATTTTTGTTAGTGTTCTATTTCTGATCAATCATGCAGGTGACAAGTGGTATGGTGACTCTGATTTGCCCCACAACCTATTAACTGATGCCACATTTATCTGCTGCCTACCCAGTATTACGGATAATATCATATTCATATTCTATTATAAATTGGCATTAGATGTCCAAGATAATGAGAATGTGGGAAAAAAGAACACTCCCAAAATTAAAAAGAGACAAAAGCAGGACACTGTCATTGATGCATTCCTGAAAGCTTCCCCAAAAGGATTAGTGCTTCAATTAACCTTGTCCAGTTGCACCAATGGGTAAAAATATGAAATATTTCTCTTGGATTTGATTGATATCTGGAGCTTGGCTAATTGCAAATACTGCTTGTTTCTGAGGCATCTAATGGAATGCATTGAAGAGGCATCAGATGATATTTGAGCAGGCAGGCACAGTGTCTCAATTTTCCCTGATGACCATGACAATATATACCTAGGGGATGTCTTGTTCTTCAACATTGGAGACAAAATCAGATATCACAACCCAACAAATTTCAACCAGGTGGTTATTGATACCCACAACCACGCTGTGCTTTGATTCCATCAGAAGGTTGCTGACATAATCACCAAGATGGCCCTCCATGCCCATAATAGTAACCAATCATCAAAGGATACACAGTTGCTCTCTTGTGAGTCCCCAGTTTACCAGCCAATCACTGTGATTACTTATCATAAGTATGATGTCATACATCATCAATTTTTTAAGCTGGTCAAGGCAACTATGCGCCCCTATATTCTTCCACTGCATCAGTCTCTGTCTCAGTTCACTCTCCCAGACCACCAAAGCCCAAAACCCCTCCCACTAAGCCAGTACTGCCCCATCACCCAGCCTACCAACTAGTTTTCTCCCTCTAATCTCACATTTCACCAAATAAACCTTGGTCTTCCAACCATTTTTATTTAATTATACAATATAAATTGCTTTAGATTTTTGGATTTTTTAATTTGATAACATATAAAGACATTTAATTTTAGTGCCAACTAATTTTAATAATAAAGCAAGTTTAATACAGCTGATTTAATAATTATATCTATTATAAGATTTATTTTCTGTAATGCTAAAATTAAGTGAATTAAAGAAACTACAAGTACAAAATACCAGAAAATCAGAATTAGCCTTAATTTTTCTTTGTCTTTGACAATTGACTTGGACAAAACACAACCCTGTTATTCTGATCAGGTTAACTTTGTAAATTAAACATTTTGACAAGAAATGTCTGGATTGGCCTATCAGCATTCCAACCTATGACCAATCTAGCACTAGAAAGGCTAGTGATTGGGTGCTAGAAGGTCCACAAGTTGGTGTGCCAATTGGCATCCAAAGACATTTCTTGCCAACAGGTTTATTTTACTAAGTTAAACTGGGCAGAATAACAGAGGCATATCTTGTCCAATTCAAGCATCAAAGACAAAGGAAAATAAGTCTTATTCTTATTAGCTGGTCCTTTGTGCTTGCATTTTCTTAAGTTCATTTGATTGGAGCACTATGAAAAGATTAAATTTTAATATATAAATGTAAACTAAAATAATGTAGTAAAAATAATACTCTCCATCACATATAACCATTCTGAAATGCATGTGATATATTCAACTATGTAAATATATTAGTAGCAAAATCAGAGACATCAAGTAGGATCACAAGAAGATAAAATAAATATATTTGTATTGTATAAAGAATCAAGCAGAAAAATTAACAACTTACTATATAAAAAGACATCACAATAAATTAAACTTGAATTTATGCAAGAATTATAAAATAAATAATATCATGTTATGAAATCAGATATTGCTTCACTTTAAATCAAAACCCCCTGATAAATGACTCATATATCAAGTAAATCCAGCCACATTAGTAAGTTTATATATCATACTAGGATCAGAATACATTAAGACAAACATGAGTTTTTCAGGGGGACAAGATTGACACCAGCCCTTAATGCTATAATCAACATATAACCCTCTGAAAGAAAGTCACTTTTCAATAAATACTAGTCCTGGCATATAATTAGTATACCATAATATAATCAAATTATGTTACAATGGGACAAAAAATGTAATTTTTAGGGAGAACAAGATTGAAATGATATACACAGACACTATGTAATGTTGCAAATGAACCAATGATAGTTCAGTATTTGATTGGGAAAGACAATAGTCCAATAGAAAGGACAAGAATAAGAATAATAAGATGAGGTTTATTGGTTGTTATTATAAATAATATACTATATGAGGAAAGGCACAAGGCCATCAGGGGGTAGCACAGTGGCAGGTTCCATATAAAGTTTGGAATCATAGAATAACTTGTTCAGGGATCAGTGTGCTTAATTGGCAGCACTTCCAATTAGGATATAGTGCCTGCAATTTGACATTGTCATCATATTGTTCCATGCTATTAGATACGCCTTGGGGCAACTCATCAAGAATCCCCTGTGTATTGTAAGATACGTTGGCAGGCAATGAGAAAAACTTGGTTGCAACACCTCCCCTTGTCCCCTGTTTGTTGTCAAACACCTATTGGATTTTTCAAAAGATCTGGGAAGGTCCACACAACCAACTTTTGTGTGAGGATGGTGCAGCAGGGCCACAAGAAATTGTGGTGGAGCTTTTTGGTGTTTCCTTGGGCCTCTTCAAGTTGATAAGTATGGTTATCATAGACAGCAGCTATATTGAAGGGTCCAAGGTGGTTGGGTTTGATCTTTGCAGAGTTGGGGTTAAGGGTGTAGACAGTATCATCTACAGCATACCTTGTCTTGAAGTGTTTAGTTGCCCCCTTGCTCTGCTCTTGATCTATGTTGCAGGCTTTGGTGTGCCATTGACTTAGCAAGGGGGTAGTTACAAAGGGATATTTCCTGGGAACAGTGGATCATAACTTCCCTTGTTCTACCCCTGCTAGGCTATCAGGGGTCCCAAAGGCCCAAGCGCTAGGGCTGAACCCCATACCATAATTGATTCTAGCTTTTAATATAAGCAGAGCGGTGAATAGATGTTCAGTCCAGGTGGTATTTGGGTTCTCCTGCAAGAGTTTGGCAATTAGTTGCACCAGTTATTCATTCAGGCGCTCTACGCATCTATTGGCCTGAGGGTGGTATGGTGTTGTGACTACTTATTGCAGGGTGTTCTTTTCACAGTATGCTTTCATAATGCTACCTACAAGTTCAGTTCCCTGTTGATGACGAGACGCTTGGGGCAGCCAAAGAAGGCCACAATCTCTTTGCCAATGAACCAAGTAATGATGGTGGCAGTGTGATAGGTGGTTGCCTATGCCACTGGCCAGCAGTTAAAGAATTCAATTGCTGTGATGATGTACTTATTCCCAAGTCTGTCTTTGGGAAAAGGTCTAAAAATTTTAAGGGCCCACTGTTCAAAGGGTTCCATGGCCTTAATGGGTAAGACATACTTAGGGCACAGGTTTAGATGTGTTCTTTTCACACAACACACAAGTCTCAAGGAGATCCAAGATGTATTGGAGCATATGCGGCCACCAAACCTTATGTTTCATGATTTCAAAGAGGTTAAATCCTCTGATATGGCCCAAGGTGCAGTGATAGTGTAGTATGGTGCCACCTTGTTGTGTGGTGGGAATATAGGGTGTCTTTTCACCTGTCTCTGCCCAGCAGCAGACATTGCCAGCATTGGTAGTGAACTGACTTTCATTGTCCTTTAGCTTGGAGATGGTTACTGAATTAAGGCCTTCATAACAGGCTGCCTCAGGACGGAGGTAAAGCATTGGTCAATCTGGGTCCAAGCCATTGTACCCGGTGATGAACACTACATACAGTCTGAGAGAGTGTCTGCCGTGACAAGCTCCTTCCCAGGATTGTACTCAATGCGCAGCTGGTAGGGGGACAGATGCTCAACCCAGCCTGCTTGGTGGAATTTCAGGTGGGACTGCATGTTGAAGTACTGGAGCAACTTGTGATCTGTCAGGACGCGAGGTGGAAAGGTGGTCCCTTCCAGGTAACAGCACCACTTCTTGACGCAGTGCACAATTGCCGCTAATTCCTTGTCATTTATTGGGTAACATTGTTCCAAGTCAGTGAGCTTCCTGGGCTCATATGCCACAGGGAGGAAGGTGAATTCATCAGTTTCTACCTGTAGCACACCCCCTATGGCCCTGTCAGAGGCATCAGTCTTCAGTCTTTACTGGTGGTTCCAATTAGGGAATTGCAATACAGGCACAGCTGTAAGCTTTTGGTTTAACATCTCAAAGGCCTGGTCCCTGGCAGGTGTCTATTGAAAGTGCTGCTTGATGTTTAGAATCCTATTGAGAGGTGAAATTAGTTCTCTGAAGTTAGAGATGAACTTCTGCACATATGCAACCATGCCCAAGAACATGCGCACCTGACCCACATCAGTGGGAGGTGGTATGCTAGTGATTTCCTTTATTTTGGCGGGGTTGGGCTTTATCCCTTGAGAAGATATAATGTGCCCCAGGAATAAAGGCTCCAACCAAAGGAATTCACATTTTGAAGGCTTAGCCTTTAATTGATGTTTACAAATGGTGTTGAGTACAGCACAAAGGTGTTGGAGATGTGTGGTTTTTCTTGACTGAAGACAATAATATTGTATAGATACATCATAGCACATTTCCCAATAAGATCTTCAAAGGCTTTGTTCATCAATGTGATAAAGGTAGAGGAGGTGTTATTTATTCTGAAGCTCATGAAACATTGCTAAAATAACCTGTAGCACAAGCAAAAGGCAGTTTTTGTCACTTCCCCTGGCGCAATGAGGACCTGGTTGTACCCTGTAGTGAGATTAATCTTACTAAAGACCTTTGCACCCATGAGCATGTCAAACAGATTGTCAATTAGAAACATGGGACAATTGTTCTTGACTGTCACTTTGTTTAAGGTGAAGTAGTTGGCTACCAGACAAAGGGATCCATCCTTTTTGGCTACAAAGAAGATAGCGGCACCATATGGTGACAGAGAGGGGCTGATTAAGCCCTTATCAACCAAGTCCACAAGATGTTGACAGAGGATTTTGTCTTTCTTGAGCTTCAAGAAATATAGGGGTTGTGCCTTTAGCAGAAACCTTTAAAGCTGGACAGCATGTTGTATTTCTCTTGGAGGGGGTGATTGGTCTAATGTTTTTCTAAAGACGTCTGTGCATTCCTCACAAAGTGATATCAGTGCTGGTGAAGGTGTTGTGACCAAGGGGAGAGATTTAGTGGGTTCAGAGAGGATGATTTTAATTGAGCATTGGTTGAAGTCCAGCTTCCCCCCTTTGAAATCATAAAATCCTATCTCTGTGAGCTTTACAAACAGGTTTTCATGAAGCAGCTTGTTCATCTCAAAGAGGTAGATTTGGAAACCTACCCTATTTCTATTGAGTGTAATCACATAGGTGTCCCAGTTGATGTATGGTCAATTATGTTGGAGCCAGTTGAGGCCATTCATTATTATCCCATAGAGCTTAACCTGGATGTTCCCCATTCTTATAGAGAAGGGTAATGTCTTGTGAGTGATAGTTACTCTGCAGGAGTTGGCCACATATACTGCTTTAATGCAACTGAGAACCCAGTCTAGTTACTGGGAATCTATGAATTCCTGGTTGACCATGGTGTAATTGTCTCCAGTATCTACCAAAAGGCTATGGGTGCTTTCATAGAAACAAAAGGGATAGGCTAAGAGAGTGATTTTATTAGATAAATGACTGGCTTGGAGGGCAGGGTTGTCACTGTGAACTTGGAACACATCTAGGGTCTCTAAATTGTGCACATTATAGTTGCAGGAATTCTTGGCAATGAGAGATTGAGAATGTGGGTCAAGCAGGGTTGCAGAACCTCTTGTATCTACAACCCCCAGTTTTCTCCCAAGTTCTCAATCTGAGCTAGTTAGAGCTCCCCCTTCTAAGGGATCTTGGTCCTATTTTCCTGCTGACCAGGTTAGCGGCAAACTACTTGGTTTTGAGCACTTCTAGGTGCAGGACAAGGTTGTGGGTGCATTGCTGGATCTTTAAAATCCCATTGATGCCTGATTGTTAGCTTCCACACTGGCCTTATAGTAGTCATCAATGGAGGTGCAGTGCCCTACAGGCACCCATTTACATATATGGTACTTTAACCCATTGATGATGAGGGTGAGTAGCATTGAATTCCTGTTGGTGATGGCTTTGGGGAAAGCAACAAGCTCTTGCTACCAGGAAGTGAGGTACTCAGGGATGCTGCCTGGCTGTTTGATAGCAAGTAGAGGGGTTCCCACTATAATGGGCAAGAAAGTTTTGCTATAGTGGGACCTGACAGCATCCCTAAAGGTTGCCCAAGTAACTTCATGTTCCTGACTGGCCCAGTTGGTCAACCATACTGCAGCGGGCCCTGTGAGGCGTCCAGATGCCGTGGCAACCCACATGTGTTCTGGTACTTGGCAAATACAAAGGCAGGTTTCCATGGAGTGAAGCCAACTGACAATGTTGGCCCCCTCCCTGCCACCCACAAAGGACTCCAGTTGTAGATTCAGCATACATTGAGAATTTTCCAACTGTGGTGGGATGACGCTAGAGTCACATTGTTCCAGGAAGAGACAGTTATAGAAACTGGTGAGTACTAACTGGTCTTGGTATATAAGTTATCCCTTGGGGACATCCCCATCAGGGATAGGGAGGAAGATTTCCTGGTATGGAGTAGCCATAAAGCCTGTACTCTGTCCTTTCTTAGGGGGAATTTTCTTATAGGTAGGCTGTCAACTTACCACTGCTACCACTGTTGCAAATGAACCAATGATAGTGTCAGGAATGACAATTTGAATGCACCCAAATCCCAAAGTACAGAGCCAGAGTTGAACCCTGAACAAAACCCTTTGCAGGTCGCCAATTTCAAAGGCTGGGAACCTGACAGTCCACTAACAATTGACATAGTTGTTGCCAACCTGACAGGACTCAACCCCTTAACCACCACACAGGGTTCTGCAAGCAAACTTCCAGTGCAAGATGCTGGGAATTTCCCTGAGGTACCAATACTTGACACTGGCGGCTTGCTTGGTGAAATGCACAAGTCCTCTAATGAGAGTTGTTCTGACCTCCCTAAAGCCCAAGAAGTGGCACTGAACCTGAAGGGGCACCCAACACCCAAGTTTCCAAACAGAAGTGATGTGTTTGGCTCCTGGGGACAACATCCTGGAGAACACAGCAGGAAATCTTTATAACAAAAGATTTGAGGTTTGAAGCTAGCCTTGGGTTAGCCTTCAGGGCAAAATTAAGGGCAAATACCTTAATTTCCTGGAAAACAAGATGTAAAAGTCCTTTTGGCAGAAAGGACAGGAAAAAGCTTGAAGATTATTAAAGACAACATAAATGTGGATAAACTTGTCTTTATTAGGAGTAATGATTCTACTTTAAATAGTAGACAAGGGACAGTGATCACTCATTAGGAAGACAGAGTGGCTGAGGGGGTCATGTTGGGATGAGGTCATACCAGGATCAATCACAGACAGGTACAATAATCAGAATGGGTGGATATTGGACCAGTCCCATTTGCAGAAGGCAAGGAATTTCCAAACTTGAAGGCAAACCCAGCCAAATCTTTGCAACTATCAATATTTAAAGGCCACATCAAAATAGCATTCAAATGTGCAATTTACGATATCTCCCCCCTCAAGATTGGATACAGGGAGTTGATATTTGCGGAGAAATTTGGAGTGAACACGGGCAAAAGGATGTCCAGAAGACAGTAGTTTCACGGTATAATCAACGCCCTTCTTAAAGGTGACCTCACAGGGCCCAACCCAGAGGGAATCCAGCTTACAGGCTCTACCACCTGTACAATTCTGGTAGTAGAGAACTAGATCACCTATTTGATACTTAGGGAGGGGGGCTCTAGAAGCATTGGACAGGAAGAGCTCCAGGGCCTTAACCTTGTAAGCAGTAGAGTAAGCTGTTGCCTGGATGTCAATGATACAATTGGTTAAGTCTTTAACATGGGCCTCAGGATTTGCAGACGTATTAAATTTGATCAAAGGGGGTCCCAAGATTGAGGGGGTAGCGGCCTCACGTTCATACAGCATGGCAAAAGGGAACTGGCCAGTCACTCAATGCCTACTGAGTTGGTAAGCAAAGAGGGCAGCAGGGAGGAAAATATCCCAATTGGCAGCGTCAGAGAGCGTGAGTTTCCTCATTATAGACACCAGGGTGGAGTTTGCTTGTTTGACAGTTCCATTGGTTGAGAGGTTATATGGCGCAGAGAACAATTGGTGCGTTCCCATAGCTTTGACAATAGAAGTGATGAGGCAAGCATTAAAGTTGGTACCATTGTCAGAGAGCAGGACTTGAGGGCAGCCATGTTGATAGAAAATATCTTGCAGCAAGAAAGTAGCTGTGGTCTTAGCAGTTATATCTCTTGTTGCTCTGGCTTCAACCCACTTGCTAAAGTGGTCTACAGCAATCAATATAAACTGACATCCCAACCTAGACCAAGGGAAAGGCCCAACAGCATCAATACTCACTGTGTGGAAGGCATGCTTTGGAGGGATGAGTTTGAACTGGTGTCGGGACGGGCGAGGGCGTTGGAGCTGACAGGAATGACAGGAGGCAAGGACATCAGGGATCATAAGGCGTATGTTCTTCCAATAGAAGTTTTTGCACAACCAGTCATGAGTCTTTGCTATGCCCCCATGGCCAGTGTCAATATGTGCTTGGAGGATAATGGATATCCTCATGCTAGGGCAAACATAGGGTAGGTAGGCATTGTTAACCTTTTTGAAGAGTTGTCTATCACAAATTATAGTGTCCTTAGATAGGGTCTGTAGTGCCAAGCAGATGTTTTCTGGCTCAGTGATCCAAGAGTCAGGATACCCTATTAACTTTTATAGACAATCAGCATCAGCGGGATGGATAGCTAGGATTGGCATTCTTGATAGGCCATCAGCATTATGATGTTGGGCCCCAGGATGATGTATCACAGTGAAATCATACCCTTGTAGACGCAGAGCCCAACACACTAGTTGACCTTCAGGTTCCTTTAGCTGTTTCAGCCATTTGAGGGAGGAGTGATCTGTGACCGCCGTGAAGTGGTTCCCATAAATGTAATGCCAAAACTGTTTCACCACATGCAGCACCGCCAAACATTCCTTCTTAGTGACGCTGTAGTTCTTCTTGTGCTTATTGAGGACCCTTGAAAAGTAGGCTACAGGTCAATCCACACCTTTATTGTCAAGTTGGGCAAGGATGGCACCCACAGCTACTCCACTAGCGTCAGTATACAAGATGAAATCTTTATCATAATCAGGATAGACTAAGATAGGAGCCTTCTTGAGCTTGGCCTTCAGCGCTTTAAATGCTTGTTGTTGGCTATCAGTCCATTCAAAGGGGACGTTACAAAGCAGTTAGACAAGGGGTTCACTCAGTTCAGCAAAGTCAGGTATGGACTGTTGGTAGTAGCCCATCAAACCAAGAAATACTTGAACCTCTCAAAGATTTTTGGGAGGTATCATCTTGTCAATGGCTTCCACCTTATTATTCATGGGGTGGATTCCAGTTTGAGTGACCTCATGACCTAAGAACTCAAGACATTCCTTGAAGAAGGAGCACTTGGAAGGTTTGAGTTTCAAGCCAGCTTTGCAAATCTTGATGAAGACAGCCTTGAGGTGACCAAGTGGTTGGTAAAGATAGCGCTGAATACAGTTATATCATTAAAGGTATACAAGGACACAAGAGAGCTTTAGGTCTTGTAGAATGAAGTCCATAGCCCGTTGAAATGTGGCAGGGGCATTGTAGAGTCCCTGGGGCATACAAGTGGGTTCAAAAAGGCCTTCTGAAGTGATAAGTGCAGCCTTTTCTCAATCTTCAGGAGATAAGTCAACTTGCCAGTATCCCAAAGCTAGATCCATGGCTGAGAAAAACTTGGAACCACCCAGCTGTCTGAGAGCATTGTCAGTTCTTGGCAATGGGTACAAGTCTTTCTTAGTGAGAGAGTTCAGGCGGCAATAGTTCATTACAATGCAATGTCTGCCATCTTTCTTCTTGAGAATCTTAACAGGGAAGCCCAAGGACTTTGGGAAGGAGCTAGTAACCTGGCGTCTAGAAGTTGCTTGAGTTCTTTAGACACCTGAGCATCCTCCACCCTACTACAGCGGTATGGTTTGGCACAAAAAAGAGGTGCATCCCTAGTATCAATCTGATGGATGACTCCTTTAGCTAGGCCATAGTCCGTAGGTCCAGAGGCAAAGATGTCACTGAACTGATTGAGCATGTCCAACATGTCTTTTTGTTGAACAGGAGTCATTTGGGGGAAATCAGCAGCGGTGAACAAGGAGAGAACTTGAAGATTGTGCTCAGGTAGATTGAAATCACTGAAAGTTCCAAAGGAGTAGAGGGAGGCCACTTGTTCTGCTCCCAGTATATAATCATGTCCCACAACCTGGCCTTGGGTCACCTGCATGGGCAGGGCCGTCAGGTTGGCAAGCAGTAATTGTACAGACTCTTTGTGGGTTCAATCTAAAATCCCAGGACACAGGCAGGGCTCTGTACAACTTAAGGATTCAGGTGAGTAAAGTTCCAAGAATGACTTTTCAGGTAGCTCATAAGAAATCTGGTAATCAATCACCGCTTGAGAGCCCAGGGGGATGGTGATAGCCGCTGGTGCTAGCAGAGGTACCACTTCTTCTGCAGGGCAGGAAGGAGGAGGGGTACACATGTTGGAGGAGTGGGTCCTATACTTGAGAGAGAAGATACCCGTAGGGTACTCAAGCACAAAAGTTTTAAGACGTTTTCCTGGGAGGCCAGAGGTTCCTCAAAAATCAAAGGAACCTCATATCCCAAGAGCAAAAGGTATCCATCTTGTAAGTTTACAATCCCATTATATTCTCAGAGGAATTGAGTACCAACCAAGAGGTCATAGCTTTTGTTTTCAAGGACCACAGCGGGGGAAGCAATAAGGAGTTTCCCAAACCTCATGGGTAGAGTGAAGTAGGCACCAATGGCTCGTGTTTGTGCCATGCCAGCTGTGCCATAAAACTGTGTGTAGTTGAGGTTGGGGGCCAACTTAAGTTTCTTCATTAGTTTGGGAGATACTACGTTGACTGAAGAACCTGTGTCCAAGATGGCTTTGATCTTAACCTTTTGGATTGATACTTCCACATGGGTTGTATCTTTCCCAAAGGGGGCAAGACTGCCAACACATCTTGCGCAGCCTCTAGATCCTTTTCCCACTTAGCTAGCATGCACCGCAATGCAGGAATCTCCTTATATACAGTCTGTAGCAGAAGAGATACAGTCACATTTTGAAAGAGAGCTTTGGCTAGCTTGGCAGCTTCCTCAGAAGAGCCAACCAAGATGAGAGGTTGGTGGGCTTGAGCTAGGTAAGGGCAAGCCTCCATGGACCTAGCTTCACTTCCAGGTACTTGGGAAGTGGTGGTAGTCTTTCCAGAGCAAAGCTTGTATGGGACAGAGATAGTTTCCAGAACAGCCAAGACGGAATAGCCATAACTATCAGAATCTTCACTATCAGAATCTTCAGGCTCTGAATCACTGGAGAGATTGTGAAACAGATTAAGGATAGTTGGGCCAGAGGAAGAGGGAGCTTCCTCATCAGACAAAGGATCAGGGGGAGACAGGGAAGATTGGTCAGCAGAGAGCGTATCTGTCTCTAAGCTGACCTCTCTTTTCCTGCCTGTTCCTTGGGGTCACAACCTCCCACTCAAGGATTAGTGCAAGTGCGCAAGTGGTGCCCAATCTGGCCACAGTTATGGCAGCCTTGCCTCTTAGCTTGTCCACCAGCACCCAGGGTCATTATGTGCAGCGTACAAGAGGTAGTCCCAGAATTGCTGGCTTTATTTTCAGGTACCACCGTACCTCCATGTATCAAATGCATGTCTTGTAGAGCGTCTTAATACTCTTCATGGAAGTGAGCAAAGCCTTATGTGCCTTAAAGTGTAGGCATAGAAGCTGGTTCACCTTCAAAGCATTTAAACAAGCTGTGTAAGCTTCCTGGGGAGTTAACTGTCAACTGGTGATTAACTGCTGGCCTTCAATGTAGAAAAAATCTGCAAACTCAGCCAGGGTTTCCTTGGGCTTGAAAGTGATGTGCATAAATGCATCCTTCTTGACCTCCAAGCTGAGATCTCCTCCAAACTCCTCAATAAGGAGGCGCTTCATGTCCTCCCAAGTGACAATGGAGGGGAGCTTGGGGACCACAACTTCCTAGCAAGTGGGATGGAGACAGGTGAGGATGTTTTCCTTCTTGAGCTTGTTGGTAGCCCTATGCATTGCAGTTTTGTAAATGGTTAGAAAGGCGGCAATGGTAGAGGTTTTTGGATTGAATATCTGTTTGAAGGTTGGTTTGTAGTTTGGGTCAATAGACAAGGACAAGGACTGACTGTTATCACCAGGATTGAGGACGTTAATATGAGGGTTGCCTTCAAACTTGGATTCAGCAGCAGGTTGTCTAGCCCAGAAGAGTCAAAGACTTTCCTCTAGAGTGTCCAAGGTAGAGCTGTTCTGTCCACTAATATCCCTAGCAGTTGCAGCAGCAGTCCCAAATTTGTCAATCTTGATTTGTTGTACTGCCAAGGTGTCAGCAATCCCTTGACACAAGTAGCCAGAGAAGTGGCCTGAGCGACCAATGGGGCGACTTGTCTATTTAGGGTCTTGGTTAGCAGGAGAGGTTTTGGACCTCTCTTTCTAACATGTCTTGCCTATCAGCTACATCATTTGTCACTTTGGCAAGTTGATCTAGTGCACGTGCACAGTTGACCCGGGGTTGACCTTCCAGACCAGGGCAACAACCATGATTATCATGAGCGGGAGTATTAAAAACTTCACCTTCCTCTTTATCTTCAGATTCAGATGACAAATCCTCAGAGTTAGAGAGGTGCTGTCTTAAGTACTCAATATCAACTTGTAAGGTAGCCACCTGATCAGTGAGGGAGGCAATACAAGGGTCAGGCATTGGATTGACTGGAGGGGGGTTTTGCACAGAAGCTTGATGTCAAGTGGTAGCCTTGAGTTTGGCAATGGCTTCCCATACCTTGGTTTTGAAATCAGATGGGGTCTCAACAGGAGGAGCAGGAGGAGTCACCTCAATAGATGCTACCCTGTCATCCACATAATTTTGCACCTGGTATAGAGTGTTGCCTAGTATAGCCTTATCCAGACTGTATTGATGCTTCAGATGGCAGCCCCAAGTATTGACATGAGCTCCTATCAATTTGAGTTGTGAGTTGACATGCTCTCTGAATTGATTAAGATCACTAACCAGAGTCTCAGAGTCCTGATGATGGTTTAGCAGAAAGGCCTCAATTTTCTCACGCCACGCTGCCTGATGTTCATCCAATTTTCATAGTTGATCTTTTATGTATCCAGGGAGCAAGGAACAAAGGGAATTCAGGGAGGCAGTTAAGTACTTCTGTGACGCCAGTGAGTCACGCTGGTTGTCAGAAATACAAGCAAACAGACTGTGTGACCATTCTTGATAGGCCATATTTTGAGCATGGTTATTTGAGACAGCAGTGGCTACAGAATCTAATAGTTGATTCTGGGATCTTAAGGTAAGTTGATGGTTAACTAGGGAAGGTTGGATGAACTGGTTGAACAATACACCAATTTTATCCATGGACTCCATCAATGCAGGGGGGAGACCGAAGTCCAAAAGGAAGGAGTACAGGTCTTCAGAAGCGTACCTGGGACAGAGGCCAGGGATAGAGTGCATTGCCACCGTTCCAGAATGAAGAAGGGAGCGGGCAGCAGCACAAGCTTGTTCATAGTTGAGAGAGAAAGCTGGGATGGGGCCGCAGGACAGCCTAGGCAACAACAACATTACCATAGGTGTACAAGGAGAGTAGGTAATATCTTCTTTGAGATGGGGACTCAAAACTTTAGGAGTCTCAGGTACTTCATTAAAAAAGGGGGAAGTACCAGAGAATGTATGTGGGAAAAGAGTAATCAAAGGGCTGGCATCCCCTGTAGTGAGCACCATTTTGTTGTATTAATCTCCTGGGGACAACATCCAGGAGGACACGGCAGAAAATCTTTATAACAAAAGATTTGAGGTTTGAAGCTGGCCTTGGGTTAGCCTTGAGGGCAAAATTAAGAGAATGTACCTTAATTTCCTGGAAAATAAGATTTAAAAGTCCTTTTGGCAGAAAGGACAGGAAAAAGCTTGAAAATTATTAAAGCCAATGCAAATGTGGATAAAATTAACTTTATTAGGAGTAAAGATTCTACTTTTAATAGTAGACAAGATACAGTGATCACTCATTAGGAAGACAGAGTGGCTGAGGGAGTCACATTGGGATGAGATCATACCAGGATCAATCACAGACAGGTACAATAATTGGAATGGGTGGATATTGGACCAGTCCCATTTGCGGAAGGCAAGGAATTTCCAAACTCAAAGGCAAACCCAGCCAAATCTTTGCAACTATCAATATTCAAAGGCCATATCAAATTAGCATTAATTGCGCAATTTACGACAAGAAGGATTCAAAGTCTTCTCATCCCAAAGCGGCCAGTGGCAATCCACCAGTGCTGTGAGAATTGGGGAGAAGGCTATTAGGAAATAAAACCAATCTCTCAACCTCAATAAAATTGCTGTTTCAGCAACAACCAAAAGGTTGCTGCCAACAATTCCTGGGAGGCCAAAGGGGAGAAGGAATCAACTGAACATCAAAAGCAACAGGCAAACCAGAAGGCCAAATTAAATTAACAAATTTTGAACTTTATTAGAGTAGAGAATGAGGAAGTAAGGTCTTTCACAACTCTTGCATTTGTTTAAAGGAAGGAGATGGAATTTGGGTGAGAAGTTTAACAACCTAAACTGATTAGCCAATGATATGAAGGAATATGGATGCATCTCTTGAGGCAGGAAAATCTGGAAAAATCCAAATGGAAAAAATTAAAGAGAAAACTGACTCAGCTAAAAATAGAGGAACCTGTCTTGAATGCAATTACCACTGCTCTCAGCTGCTCTTGCACATGATATTTAACCAGAGGTGTCTCTTGGGTGGGTTAGGTGGGGCATTCTTAGACTAATTTAGCAATTAATAGTATGAGAACCTTTCTTGGGTTTTTTCAGTAAATATTTGGAAAATATCTAGGAGTAGTTTTGGCAGAGATTTCCAAGCATTTGATGAGGATTGAAGTAGAGGACCAAGGGGGAGGCATAACTTTACAAGTTCCAAGCACCACACTGCCATCTAAGACCCCTGATGCCAAACCGCCCGGGCTCAAGAAACCCAACCAGGAAATGAAGCCTGGCAGAGCAGTATAAGTACCTGCCAGGCCAAGATCAATCCCCATTGTTATTTTAAAATAAACGTTATGAGATATTGGTTTACCCAATTATTGCTGTATTTAATTCTTGACATCTGCCAGTTAACTCAAAGATCATCTGATCCCCCTGCCAGCCCACCAGCTACATATTGTTCACTGGGTGCTCCATTTAGTCATGTCTGTTTCACAGAATACCCCTTGAAGCCCAGGTACAAGGAATACACCACAGACAATATATTAGCCCAAGATTCCTTGGCCAGAACCAAAGAGTTAACCATATACAACTGGAAAGGCCCTTGGTACGTTACCAAGCCCTGCCTGTTCAGAGATAAATACAACTTCCTTCCTGCCTACCAACTAGACATGAAACCACCCGTCACCCCCAAACCAATGCCTGCATCTGCTGCTGAGCTTCCCCTGGATCATACCAATAAGCTATTTGGTATTGTATATATTACTCTCACAGGATTAATAGATACTATTGTCCCTGATGCCGGTCTGTGGTTGTGGGTGGGCAAGTCAATGTCCTACCTCATTAAGTTAGCATCAATCCTTTGGTGGGCCCTGCCCACCCAGTCCACAACCTGCCAGTTCCCAAACGCTAGTGAGCCGGCCAATCAGGGTTGGTTCCCTGACAGGCTTAATAACAATATATATGATTAAAGACTTATTAGAGAGGCACCAATAATAAGAATATAATGTAGTTTATTGATGAATATTGTAATTAATATACCATATAGAGAAGCCACAAGTTCACAGGGGGTGGCACAGTGGCAGGTTTGATATAAGGTTTGGACTTTGGAATAACTTGTGCAGGGATCAGCATATCAAATTGGCAACACTCCTAATTAGTAGATAGTGCCCACAATTTCACATTGCCATCAGACTGATCCATGCTGTTAGAAACTTCATGGGGAAATTCATCAAGAATCCCCTGTGTATTGTGAGATACATTAGCAGACAAGGATAGAATCTCAGTTGTACAGTAAAATATCATTATATAATGCAATTATATTTAAATCTAATAAAAATACCATTGTATTATTATATTTTTTATTTATTTTCTATTATTAAATTCAAAAATGCAAATTTATGCATGTGGGTGTTTTTATTGATATAAAAGGGCACAGGTGGGGTAGTAAATGGGCAATGTGATGGACTTCAAGAGATTAATCAATGATATTAACAAGGCAGTGGCTAAAAGTAAGGGAGTAAATCAAAAAGTCAATGATAAAATAAGTGAGGAAGTTCTTGGCAACAACAGAATAAGCAAGATTGCTATCATGGCCCATACCAGAGTCTGGCTGGGCTCCCATAGGGGAGGCAGGCCGGGCCTGGAAGGCCAAGTACACAATAGGCACAATTCTGGCCAGATAATTGACTGCAGTAGCTAGAGAACACCAACTCCCAGTATGGGGCACAACCTGGTTGGCCAGCCCCAATACTGTGATATAGACAAAACCCAACTTACTGAAGTCCTGGGCAGGAGACACAGTTGGCAGGAGAGAGTAGGAGGAATCTCCAGCATGGAGGGCAAAATGATCACTCTTGGTGGACAGGAGGAGCAGATGTGTGAGGTTGTAAAGTGTAGTGGAGATAAAAATAAATGCAAACAGAATAGTTATATTTGTGCAAAAGTAGATAGATCTTGCAAGAAAATAAGGAATCCTGAGCATAAAGCCATTTATTTAAGATGTCAACAGTGAGGAGGGCTTTTCCTCCTCACTCTTTATACTTACTGGTAATTTTGAGGTTTTTAGTGCCACCAGAGAACTGATGGCATCAATTGTAGTTAAACTTATAATTTTCACTGGAATTTTTGTACTTGTACCAGGGGGTGGGTGCTTGTTGGTTAGTATAATATGAGCCTTTCTTGAACTGCAGCATACCAAGGTGCCACAGTTATTTATAGATTCCACAAGTGATTAAGCACCCAATTGTGTAATCAAACAATTGTGCTCCCAGTGTACCATTTCCCAATAGTTGGGAGGCCCAAACTTGTTAATATAATTGAAGCCAGGGATCTGAGGCTTGTGTGCCTCTCAAATCCCAGGCCATTTGTTAGTCAAAAGGTGGGTTTTATGGCTCTGGGAGATACTTGGTAGGGGTTCCCAAGCTGTGGGGGTTTTGCCTCTAGGATGACCAGCTGATTGTCCAGGGCTTTCTGGGCCCTGGCAGCTCTGACTGAAAACTTGCAGTCAAAATGGCGTTTTCAAAGTGATGTAATTGAGGTGCCGTAGCTCAAAAACATAGTGTTTTTGACCATTTTTATATATTAAATTAACAAATTTCCAGTGGAGCTACCTCAACTGGGCCAAAGAGTAAAACTTTAAATTCTCAAAAACTAGCCTATAAAACTGGGGTTAAAAAGTACACAGTTGTTTAGAGAAGGCAAAAAATATATATTTGCAAAGTTTCAGGCAATTTCTTACATTTTTTATTTATATGGTAGTTGATGTGAATATGTACTTTTGAAAAGTGGAAAGCAAGAATTGCTGTGGGGGAATCAATATAGCGTAGCCTGGCGTCATATATAATTTCCCTTTATTTTCCCCTATCTATTGTGCACATCAAATCAATTGGGGTATGAAACTCAGTGGAATTTGAAGTAACATAAATTGAAATAGCGTAATCACCCCCTTCCATATTAAAATCATTATTAAAATATTTTATTAAGAGAACCCTTATCAACATATCCATGTATAATAAGGTTATAAATTACATATAAAAAACTGGTTTTTTACCCAACAATGATAATCACTAGAAGGACTATCATAGTGATATCTTTTTAGATTGTTCTTATTATAAGTGTCTTAGATTAATACTATAGGAACATCTTCTGGCACTATACAACAGGCTTCATTTTAGTTTGGGTATAAGCTTATTTTAGTTAAAGATAAATAGTGTGATTCAAAATGACATAAAGTCAAGATGGCGTAAACACACCCCATACTAATTAATTTCATATGTAAATAAAGTTAGAGAAATAAGATTTAATTAATCTGGCTTGAAGTGACAGAATTGAGATGGCGTAAATTCAAGATGCCACATTATAAAGTTATATGTAAATTTTAACTATATTATTGTTTATTTTATTTTTTTGTGATTCAAAATCACTAACACAGAAAACGCCATCTCAAATTAAATTCAAGATGGCGTAGATCAAAGTGCTGTTTTTGAAATGGTGTGTCCTACCCAAGAAAATAATATGATCAAACTTCAGCCAAAAGATGTTGGTTCCAATTAGAGAGTCACAGCACTCACTGCAGCTCCCAAGATCAAAGTTGAGCCCTTTGTCCTGCCCCCAAAATTCAAGACATCTTTTATCCAGGAAATATGAACTTATTTAAAGACAATACCCTACAGTAGTTTTAAAATCTATGGCAAGAAGCAAAAATACTTTGGATTTAAACAAAAATAGCTCATGTGTAAACAAAATTAAAAGTAATAAATTTATATTAATTTACAATACATTTGGGTTAAATTTAATTTTGTTTACAGATTATCTATTTTTGTTTAAATCTAAGTTAATTTTGTTTAGATCTGAACTATTTTTGCTTATTGCCATGGGTTTTAAAACTACTGTATTCTTTAAATAAATTTTGGTTATTTTTAAGTTTTTTTTTAAATCCTATGTAGTAGTTCTCAAAGCTATGGTGGTAAGCAAAATCAACTCAGATGCAACAAAATAAAACCCAATGTATTTATATTGATTGACAATAGATTTGGATCCACTTCAATTTTGTTTGCCTCTGAGTTGATTTTGCTTAGCACTATAGCGTTGAAAACTAATATATATTTTTAGTTTTTAATTTATATTTACATAGAAGTCTAGTTGAATTCTTAAGATTTAAGCTTATGATTTTCATTTAATTTGTTAATTTATATTAAAGTTGATTTCTGAATGCCAGTATTATAATTAATACATAACTATATAAATTCTAAAATAAAAGGCTAAAAGTAAAAAATATAAGCATGGTTGATTTAATTGATTAGTTGCTTTGTAAGTGTCAGGAATACTCCTGACATAAACCTAAAACAGACTGAAAGGAAGAGTTGGAAAAAAATAACTGAAGCCCCAATTTATGGGGCAAAAGTTGATTTAGAATTTCCTCCCTATTAGGGGAAAATAAAAATGAAATTGAGGGAAAATTGGATCTTGATGGGCGCTGAACCAATTTATCATCCAGGCAGGCGCCTGCTGTCCCCGCGCAGACACCTGCCACGCCTGCCAGCACCCTGCCAGCCTCCCACTGCCCAGCCCAGGCCCTGCCGCCCACCTGCCCAGCCGCCAGCGCTCCCGCCGCCAGTCCCCAGCCCACCCGCTTGCCCCCTGGGTCCCAGGGCCCACCCTGCAACCAATCAAAAATTTCCCTGGGGTACAACCAATCAAATAAGTCCCTGAAATCAGGGGAAAGTACAGAAGGCAAAATTCCCCCTCTAGAAGAGGGCAGGAATAATGGTTCAAAATTTAAAAATAAGTTTGCCACCAACCAATTAGATGCTGAATCACAGGCCGCATGGACAAGGCCAAATTCCCTCCAAAACAATGTTCTTGGCACCAAAATAACTTTTGAAAAGGAATTGACTCCCAACCTTCACCTAGCACCAGGGCAACACAAAACTATTGGTTCATCTCAAGAATTTCTCAACAAGCCACAGATAGCAGGAGAACAGGAATTTGACCATCTTCCCAAGCCTCAACTGCCATTCCTACTTTCCAAACTTCTGGGATCTCCCATCCCCTGTTTTTCCCTCCCAATTGCAAATCTTTGCTCAGGGGAGAGGACTATAAATAAAGGATCCCACCTCAGTAATAGCTTGTGCTATTATTGAGATTAATACCCTCAATAAAGTGAGATTCAACTTACAAAAAAAGTTAAACTACCAATCAGCCCCTGCCAACCCTCCAATCCAAGGAAAATGAATCACCTCATCTTCACAGCTGTGCTCACAGCTTGCCTTGGGATTGGAGGCTACCAACAAGGTTCAGAGTTCTTTGGGCCCTCCCCTGATGAACTAGGTCATGATCCCCACTACAACCCTGGTCAACCAAACTCATCCCATACTAGGCCCTGGCCTCCCCTGTTGTCTCCACATTCCACACTCTCTATTGCAATGTATACGTCCATGTACTACATCTTAACCTACTTTGCCAGGAGCTTTAGGAGATACAACGTACATGCAAAGGTCTTCTGCTGGCTAATGACTGTGTATTCTATTGTTACTGCATTGACTTGGCTCCAGTTCACCAACCTGCTGCCCTACATCCTGCAAGTGGTACCTGCCATAACTGGGTATTACAGTAAGACACATAGGAATGAATCAGAGTGAGCATAAGATATAGCCACAGTTTCTGCTGATAGGGTATGAACCTTAACCTGCAGAAAATTAAACAAGATCTTGGACCCAGTTGGATTGCCTTGCTCAAAAACTTTCTTGAGTCACCCAAAAACCTCCTCCATTGGATTCAGGAATGAGGAATACATAGGAAGGAACAATAGGCACATAGGTTCTGTACCCATTGCTGTTGGTCAATTTCTATTCCTGTCTCAATCAGTGTAAATTCATTAAGAATATCTGTCACATTGTGCAGCCCAAAATTGTTTGACAACAATGTTGGTGAAACCTGAGCTTATGTTCCTGAGATCTGCCTATACCAATTAGAGAAATGCAATGAAGGTCCTGCTACTGTGGGAACCCTTGATCATCTGGTACATTTTGATTTCAAGAGGACCAAAAAGGGCTACACAGAGTAGCCCATAGCACAAGCAGATGCACATTGTGATCCATCATACTTGGCACCCTTGGGCATATACTAGTATACATTGTTATCATGAATGACATTTCAATACTTGTATTGAAAACCTGGGAATTGAAACCCAGGTCTCAGGGAAAGCCTTATGTTGACCAAAGTGGACAGAAAACCGCCCAACTGCTAGTTGCATCAAGCCCTGGACTATCAGAGATAGATGAACCCAAACAGGGGGAACAGAAACCTGCCAACCTGCCAAGTGTCAATACTGGAGGTTTGAAATCAACATTGGAGACCCTGGAATCAAACCCTGACCCTTCAAAGACTACTCAAGTCACACAAAGTGGACAGGAACCCGCCCACTTGTTAAATTGCAAACCCAATTTGATGAGTTACTCCAAGACCCGCTACTCTCCCAAGGACAATTCCCCAAATGGTCACCAGATTGCTGCCAACCTTGCGCCACCAAAGATCCAGACCTATGCAGAGGTTGTAGCTTGCCTTAAGGAGGTTAAAACAAAACCTACTGTTAACTCTGCCAATGACCACCAGCAGCTGCCAGTCTTCTGTCCAGAATGGGTAGTACAGTTGAACTACTCAGGTGACATAGTGAACAGTGGTGGCAGAACAAAGCATTGCCACTTCTATTCACCAGAGCAGGCATAATCTGGATCTGCTGCCCTCAAGACTCTAAGCCAAGATCCATGCCCCGCCAGTGCCTTGTCTGCAAACCTGAATCCTTCAAAAGTTGAAGAAGCAAAAACCCATGGTATAAAAGCCCTGGCAGTATGGTGATAACCATATTGTCATTTTTGACAATAAAGTTTTATAAACCTTTGGCTCAAACAAATCTTACCTTCTCTAGTCTTAGTGATCTTCCATCTTAACTCCGGCCAAGTAGACCATCAGGCAACCGCCCCCTCTAGAGACCAACCTGCTGACCCTCACCAGGCACTATACCATCCCCCAGGAGCCCCCTTTGGACCTGTGCATTTTACCAAATATCCGCCCAACCCTGTCTACGTAGAGTACAACTTGGAGACCATCCTCATTGCCAATCCCTTGGCAAGGACTAGAGAGACTGAATACATAGAACATGAAGGAAAGAGGATTGAGGTGCCGCCCTTATTGTCCAAAGACAAGTACAATTATCTGCCTGTCTACTTTGTTCCCATGACTCCTCCCTTAACCCTGCAACCTGACCACCCAATGGAGACCCCCACCACAGCCAATAATACGTCCACCCAACTGTTTGGAGTACTCTACATTACTTTGACGGGAATGGTAGACATTATGGTGCCCAATTCAGGGCCCTGGTCTTTACTTTGGCAATCTGCATCCTATATTATCAAGTTAGCACCCATCCTATGGTGGGCATTACCCACTGACCCAGCCGTACTTTGTCCTGAGTCAACTAATGCCTCTACCTATGCCTGGCTTCCCAAATTTATGACAATCTTTTACAAACATAGTAACCTGGGCCCCAAGATGTTGTTAACACTTGGGGCAACGTGTATGCTTTTTTTGTGATAATCACTTATTACATCCATAAGGCAATTACCTCCCTGATATTCTCATGGATGAAGAACCAACCTGCCCAAGAATTGAAAGACCCTGCACTTGGGTCAGAACCCCAGAACACGGCCATGTCACAAGTACAAAACATGATAGTGAACCAGACCACAACCAAGGTGGACATGCCCCATATGGGGAAACTCACCTTAGAAGAAGCTTGCTGAGCCATGCCAGTCCTCCACCTCTACTTCCAAACCAATATCAATGCCTACCCCAGTGACACAGAGAAAGTCCTGGGGGTGGCCACCATGCTGTCAAGAGACACACTGGATTGGTTCAGAAAGGCCACCATTGAAGATGTTGAATTTTGCCTTGATTACGCCCAATTTGAAAGTGAATTGATGGCCACTGGAGACAACCAAGACACCAGATAATATGAGCTGAACTCTCTGTTAGAGATTTGACAAGGGAACCAGCCCATTCAAGCCTATGTGGATGAGTTCCTTAAACTGAAGACTTGCACCCAACTTGAGGATGAATTAGCCGCCATTATCTTCAGAAAAGGAGTTAATGTAGCCATGAAAGACCTGTTGAAACACCATCTGCCCACACTGAGCCTGGAGGAACTACTGCCCCTATGCAAAGTACTGAGAGTAAACCAGGAAGGTCCAAACCTGTACCCCACCTGTGTTGGCAGAACTGGAATGTCAAGTCAACCAGGGATGTCCCCCAAAGACCTACAACGTCACTATTGAGATGGGTTGTGTTTCTACTGCCATGAGGCAAGGCATCTAACCAGAGCTTGCCCCAAAAATAATACCTCTCCTGTATCCCTGGCACAAATAAACACCTCTGCGCAATCTTACAAATTCATCCAAGTAACCATGGAACTATCAGGAATCAAGCGCCAAATTAAAGCCTTCATTGATACAGGAGTTAAAAAAAGCTTCATTGATGCCAACCTGGCCAAGGAACTAGGCCTGACAGCCTCAGAACACTGCCTACAAGTAATCATGGGAAACAGCTCTCTAGACACTGGCTATGAATGTAAACAATAATTCCCCTTGACAATTGGACATAACATGTACCTGTTGCCCTTGATTTTCCTGCCAGTATTACCTCATCCCCTAATACTGGGCAACTCCTGGTCCAACAGACATGGCCTGATCCTGAACTATTGTGAAAAAACTGCTACGTTGGGACAACCTGAATCTTGTGACACTATTCCCTTCTGTATGAGCCCTGGCAGAACACTTCCCAACAAACTCGTAACCATAAAGATAGAGCCTAGTGTTGGGATACTACCTACCCCCTACATAAATGGGACCATGTATTTAGCAAAGAAGCAGCCACAAAACTACACAGCCATTCAATCTACAACCACACAATAGACCTGTTACCAGGGACCCAACCACACCACAGCCTCATCTACAGCTATAATCACCACAAACAGATAGCCTTGAAGACTTATCTAGAGGACATGACCAAAAAGGGTTTTATCCAAGTGTCAAAGGCCCCTTGCTTGTCTCCCATGCTGTTTGTAGGGAAAAAAGATGGCGGAATGCGCCCATGTGTAAACTATAAGAAACTGAATAATATTATGGTGAAGAACTGCTATCCCATCCCCAACGCTGATGACCTTTGCAGCTTACTGCCTGGAGCCTGGGTGTATCAAAGATTGACCTAAGAGACACCTTTAACCAGATCCAAATCAAAGACAGAGACAAATACAAGACGGCCTTCAAAACCAGATATGGGTTGTATGAATACCTATTTATGCCATTTGGCTTGTGCAATGCCCCCCATACTTTCCAAAGGATGATCAACTCTGTCCTAGGCAAGTACCTTGACCAATTCTGCATGGCATATTTGGACTACATCCTCATATACAGAAAGTAACATGAAGAACACCTCCAACACCTTGACCAAATACTGGAGAAACTCTCCCAGGCTAACCTACACGCCAAGCTGAAAAAATGTGAATTCTTTCAGTCTGAGGTCAAATTCCTAGGATATGTAGTGAAAACTGGCAGGTTTGCCATGGCACAGGACAAAGTAGAAGCAGTAACTGCCTGGCTGTTGCCCAAATGCAGAAAGGATGTGAGAAGTTTTTTGGGCCTGGCAAATTACTGCAGGGATTTCATCCAAAAAATTTCTCAAATTACTCTACCCCTGACCCGCCTTTTACTCTGACAAGGTCCTTTTTGTCTGGACCCCGGAATGTACCACCACCTTTGAAGCCTTGAAGCTTGCCTTCATCTCTGCCCCTGTCCTGGTCATGCCAGATCCATCCAAACCATTTTTACTGGAAACCAACACATCTTCCTTTGCGGTGGGTGGGGTCCTTTTTCAGGAAGGAGGAAATAGTATGCTACATCATGTAGCATATTACTCCAAGAAAATGCTGCTAGCCAAAGAAAACTACCCAATCTACAATAAGGAGATGATTGCGATAATAAAGACCCTGAAACATTGGCGCCAGTACCTATGTGGCGCTGAATTCTCATTAAAAGTCCTAACTGACCACAAGAACTTGGTTTACTTCTTTAAACCCAGACAGCTAAACCAGAGACAGGCTATATGGCCCTAGAACTGGCTGACTACACTCTGACAATTGACTATAAGCCTGGGAAAGTCAACATAGTACCTGACGCACTGGGCAGAAGAGCAGGCTTGATTCCCTCCACATCTGAGACCAAAGACCATAACACCCACGTACTTCTCAACCCTTCCAGCCTAGGTATCCAGCTGATGTACATGAAGATAATGGCTTGCAAACCCAACATAATTGAGGCGCAGAAATTAGACAAATACTCAACAGAACTCATTGCCAACTTGACCTCTGACCCTGAGAGCCACCACCATAAGAAATGATTCTTGTTGAAAGGAACTACCCTGTTACTACATAACCAAATCTATGTACCCAAAGGCAAGACAAGGACCAAAGTTCTCATAGACTATCACAACTTGGATATGGCCAGTCATCCTGGCAGACTCAAGACACTCCGAGGAATCAAGAAATATTATGCTTGGCCCCAAATGAACAAAGATGTGGCCGCCTACATTGAGGGCTGTGAGACATGCAGGAGGACCAAAACCTGTAGATCATAACCTGAAGGCTTGCTAAGACCGCTAGACATACCAAAGGAATCCTGGCAATCTGTTTTAATGGACTATATTTTAGAACTACCCCCTTCAAATTTGTTCAATGCCATTTTAGTCATGGTAGATAGATTCACTAAAATGTCATATTTAGTCCCTACCACCACCCACTGCACTGCTGCTGAGACAGCTAGAGACTTCCACAACCTCATCCTGACCCAACATGGCACTCCAGCAGAAATCATCACTGACAGAGGCCCCTAATTAACTTCCAACTATTAGACTCAGGTGATGGAAGACTTAGGAGTAAAGTGCTGTGTATCTACTTCCTACCATCCACAGACTGATGGCCAGACTGAACAAGTGAATCAAATACTTGAACAATACCTACAATGCTACGGCAACACCAACCAAGATAACTGGGCTGAGATGCTACCCATGGCACTGTACGCCTACAACAGCAAAGACCACACATCCACTGTAATGTCCCCCTTTAAAGCCAATTATGGGCTTGGCTCATCTTGGGACCCCAGCATTGGCAGTAAAGAGACAAACACGTCAGGGCAAACCTGGATTGAACAGATACACAACACCCAAGAAACCTGTCTTAAGAATCTGATCAGAGCTGTCTAAGCTTACAAGGCTTTTGCCAACAAAAAAAGGATTCCTGGAAAACCATTGAAGATAGGGGATGAAGTATATTTGGATGCGCAAAACGTGCCTCTGACAGTCCCCTGTTGTAAGTTAGCCCACCAAAGGAGCAGGCCCTAAAAGATCACCAAGCTAGTGGACAAAGTAGCATTCAAACTAGAACTACCCCCCTTGTGGAAGATACATAATGTCTTCCACCTGTGCTACTCTTCAAAAAGGAAGGAAACTCCTTACCCCACCAGAAACTCAAGACTGACACACCTCCCATCCAAGTAGGACACTCTGAGAAATATGAAGTTGAATATATTCATGGAGACTGCACCCACTACAAAACGCCACAGTACTACATCAAATGGAAGGGATACCCGCCCAAGGAAAGCACCTGGGAACCGTTAAGCAACCTACTCAACGCCCATTTGGCCATCCAACAATACCTTGCAAAAAAGGATAGGAAGGAGGGGACCCTCGGGAAGGAAGGGGAGGATGTCATGAATGAAATTTCAATACTTGTATTGAAAACCTGGGAATTGAAACACAGGTCTCAGGGAAAGCCTTATGTTGACCAGAGTGGACAGGAAACCACCCAACTGCTAGTTGGGTCAAGCCCTGGACCACCGGATATAGATGCCCCCAAACAGGGGAAACAGAAACCTGCCAATCTGTCAAGCGTCAATACTGGAGGTTTGAAATCAACATTGGAGACCCTGGAATCAAACCCTGACCCTCCAAAGACTACTTGAGTCACACAAAGTGGACAGGAACCCGCCCACTTGTTAAATTGCAAACCCAAGTTGATGAGTTACTCTGAGACCCATCAGTCTCCCAAGGACAATTCCCCAAATGGTCACCAGATTGCTGCCAACCTTGCGCCACCAAAGATCCAGACCTATGCAGAGGTTGTAGCTTGCCTTAAGGAGGTTAAAACAAAACCTACTGTTAACTCTGCCAATGACCACCAGCAGCTACCAGTCTTCCGTCCAGAATGGGTAGTACAATTGAACTACTCAGGTGACGTAGTAGTCAGTGGCGGCAGAACAAAGCATTACCACTTCTATTCACCAGAGCAGGCATAACCTGGATCTGCCGCCCTCAAGACTCTAAGCCAAGATCCATTCCCCGCCAGTGCCTTGTTTGCAAACCTGAATCCTTCAAAAATTGAAGAAGCAAAAACCCATGGTATAAAAGCCCTGGCAGTATGGTGATGACAATATTGTCATTTTTGATAATAAAGTTTTATAAACCTTTGGCTCAAACAAATCTTACCTTATCTAGTCTTAGTGATCTTCCATCTTAACTCCGGCCAAGTAGACCATCAGGCAACCGCCCCCTCTAGAGATCAACCTGCTGGCCCTCCCCAGGCACTATACCGTCCCCCAGGAGCCCCCTTTGGACCTGTACATTTTACCAAATATCTGCCCAACCCTGCCTACACAGAGTACAGCTTGGATACTATCTTCATTGCCAATCCCTTGGCAAGGACTAGAGAAACTGAATACATAGGACATGAAGGGCAGATGATTGAGGTGCTGCCCTTATTGTCCAAAGACAAGTACAATTATCTGCCAGCCTACTTTGTTCCCATGACTCCGCCCTTAACCCTGCAACCTGACTTCCCAATGGAGACCCCCACTGGGGCCAAGACTACGTCCACCCAACTGTTTGGAGTACTCTACATTACTTTGACGGGAATGGTAGACACTATGGTGCCCAATTTAGGGCCCTGGTCTTTTCTTAGGCAATATGTTTCCTATATTATCAAGTTAGCACTCATCCTATGGTGGGCATTACCCTCTGGCCTGGCTGTATTCTGTCCCAAGCCAACCAATGCCTCTACCTATGCCTGGCTTCCTGACAATTGTGCATAAATAAAGCAAATGAGTTTTTTTGATATAATAGAATTTATCATACATTTTTCCTTTGGTGCAGTATATTTTTTGATGTATTTAAAATAGGTCTTGATGTTTTCTAGGCTATTATAATTGTACAGAGATACCCCAAGTTTTTTCCTAGTAAACCCTAAGCCCTTGACCATGTGATATTAGATCAGAATTGAGGCCTTAATTAAAAAATCAGATTTAACTATTGCCTGTATATTTTCCAGTTAAAGATGCCAGTTTTGGGTGATCCATTGTTTGATTACCCAGGTGTACTCTGTTTTCAGGATGGTTGATTTGTGCTTTATTTTCTCCATAAGAAGAATTCTTGCAGTTTTAAGGTAATTTTTGTACAGTCTGTGTGATTATTTCTCTGACACAAAGTCATTTGCTGTGGCCTTCCTGTAGTCATGAGTGTCTGTGATAAGCTTGATGAGGGTTTCACACTTGGAATCTAGGATCACCTCATGCTTAGTTGTTTTTGGTAGTAGACAACAACTCATCAGGTTCTGATGAGACACACATAATAGGCACCTAGCTATAGAACACAGTGACTTTTTTGAGAGCCTGCTGCTCTTTAAATTTTGATAATACTGATGCTATTTTTTGTAGTTTTTCCCTTGACCATCACTTACATAAGGCTCATGTGTGATATCCAGAACAGGATTTACACACTCTATAAGACTAGTGATAATATCATCTTGGAGGTACACAGGGTTGTATAAAAAGGACACTATCTCAGCTGTGATTTTTTAAAGTTCTGATGATGGTGACCTTGGTGTGTTTTCTAGACAGCTTTGGGACTTTGGGGTTAATACTAGCCACTCTTCCAGTCTGGATACCCTGGGTTTGTTGTAGCATCTGTGTAGCTTGAATTTTCCCACCTGATTCAACATGACTCCCACTTTCCACCTTCTGGACTACAGCCACTCTTCTCTTTGACTTACAAGGGTGTCTACATCCGTGGCGTACTCCTTTGGCTTGCTGGCTCTGCTGTTGTGATGCATCTGTTTTGGTACAGCAGTTTTAAAACTTATGGCAACAAGCAAAAATAGTTCATAGTTAAACAGAATGAACTCAGATTTAAACAAAAATAGCTAATCTTTAAAAGAATTAGAACTCAATAAATTTATATTAATTTACAATAGATTTGGGTTTATTTCATTTTTGTTTACAGATTAGCTATTTTTGTTTAAATCTGAGTTCATTTTTTTTAAATCTGAACTATTTTTGCTTGTTGCCATAGGTTTTAAAACTACTATATAAAAATAAAATAAAATAAGTTTAACTGTTAATTTATTTGATGGTCTATTTATTTGTCCATATATAATAGCCTAAATACTTATAGTCATTACCGTTTATTTCATATTAGGATATAAAATTGATAGGACATGCCACCTCAAAAACAGCACTTCAATTTATGCCATCTCAAATTAGATTTGAGATGATGTTTTTTGTGTTAGTGATTTTGAATCATAAAAAAATAAAAAAATAAAAATAGTTAAAATTCACTTATAATGCGGCATCTTGAAAGTACACCATCTCAATTTTGTCATTTTGAGTCAAATTAATTAAATTTTATTTTGCTAACTTTATTTACATATGAAATCACTTAGTGTGGGGTGTGTTTACACCATTTTGATCTTACATCATTTTGAATCACACTATTTATCTTTAACTAAAATAAGCTTATTCCTGCACTAAAATAAAGGCTGTTGTATACAATCAGAAGATGTCCCTATAGCATTAATCCAAGACACTTATACTAAGAACAAATTAAAATAACTTCACTATGGTTGTGGTGCAGGGCGCTGTCTGCAGATATTACCATATTGAGACTACTATCCTATAAGAAAAATTATAGGGAAACTGCTGCCCTTTCTTGCGTTTTTGATTGGAGAGTTACCCATTGAAACATAAAGACCAATTTTCCAATTAGCCACTAATCAACGTACCTGCAGCTAACTGCAGATGTGTCAGAGAGTGACCCATTGTGGTCACTAATTGCCATATGTATAGGCTTCTCCAATGAGTCATCAATCTACCCATCTGCAGCTAGCTGCAGATGCGCAGATTGGTGACTCATCAGAGGAGCCTATACATATGGCAATTAGTAGCTCATCAATTTCCATAATTTTTAATTTGGTATAAAGACCTTCTTCTCCTTTCCAACAAGTATGACACCCCAGATGAACATTCTGAAACCCTGTTCTAGACCTAGTTCCCAAAAATTGACCCTACTTTTGTTGCAACCACCTGACCCAGAGATCACATGTTTAGATGTTCACATCCCACTCAATCTAAGCCCTTTCTATCTGAATATTCTCCAAAATGTTTCAGCCCTTCAAGAATATCTTAGTTTCTGCCCAGTCCTGACTTCAGTCAGGATGACTCACCCTTTCTTTTCCCTCCCCCATTTCCAACCATATAAGGCCCTCAGATGACCCCAATAAAGAAATGATTGAATAGAACATAACTACTAACTTAACATTCTTAGATTACTTGCAGAGCTTAAATAGAGAAGTTATTTTGTGTAAGGAGATAATAGTCCTGCTGTGTTCCTCCAGTTGCTGCTCAGCTACTCCAACCTTATCCTTAGAATTTTTGAGCACTACAATAGTAGACCTACTAGTGATTGTCATTGTTGGGTAAAAGAAACAGTTTTGCTATATGTACTTTATAACTTATCTATACATGGATACATTGATAGGAGTTCTCTTAATAAAATATTTTAATAGTGATTTCAATATAAAAGAAGGTGATTATGCCATTTTGATTTATGTCACTTTGAATTCCACTGGGTTTCATATCACCCAATTGATTTGATGCACACAATGGATAGGGAAAAATAAGGGGGGATTATATATGACGCTATGCTACGCTATATTGATTCCCATGTTGCAATTCTTGCTTTCCACTTTTAAGAAGTATATTTTCATGTTAATAACTATAGTATTAAAAAATGTAAGAAATTTACTGAAACTTTGAAAATATATTTTTTTGCCTTCTCTAGCCAACTGTGTACTTTTTAACCCCAGTTGTATAAGCTAGTTTTTGTGAAATTCAAGTTTTGCTCTTTGGCCCAGTTGAGATAGCTCTACCAGAAATTTTTTAATTTATTATAAAAAATGGTCAAAAACACTATATTTTTGAGCTACAGCATCTTGATTACGTCATCTCAAAAACACCATTTTGACTGTAAGTTTTTAGTCAAAACTCAAAGTTTTGCCTACTTGTGTTGCTCATAAAAAAATATTTTTACAAGATAAAAAACTTTTAAATTTTGATAGTATATATTTTAAAAATTCTCTACACATATATGTAAAAATATTTACTACCTTATTATTTAAAACATTACCATTTTTCCTTTGAAAACTTCCCCTAAAATGCCTATATTTTGATACTAATTCACTTTTAGATGCCTCCCAAGACTACCACTAAAGCTGCACCCAAGGCTCCCAAGACCTACAAGTCCAAGGTCACTTCTCCCAAGGCCAAGAAGGCCAAAACTACCCCTAAAAAGCAGCCTGCTAAGGCTAAATCACCTCCAAAGACACCCACGCCTTCCCCTGATCCAGAGGGAAACAGTACTACCCCTCCCCACTCTCCATTTGTGTCCTCCCCCCTCAGACCCCCAAGAGAAGCTATTTGAGTTCAATTGCCAATCTGAACCCATATCAGAGCCTGAGGAAGAGCAGGAACAGGAGCCTGGTGCTCCTGTTGACAATCAAATTAATCTGTGGGATATCAACACAGTATATAACATTTGCAACAGAAATGATGCCTTTGCTGTGCCTACTACCTTTCCTCCTAGCTACCCTATCATGTCCAAGAAGGGGGATGCCGGCTTTGTCTACAAGGGCTACAGCTTCAGCTTTAATGACAAGAAAAAAATCATTTGTCAACATCACTTTAAATGTGATAACCTTGGATGCCCAGCAAGGCTTACAACATATGGCTTCACAAAGTTTGAAGCCTTAACAATCAGCCATGCCTGCACTGAGCCTTTTGATCCCCTCTACAAACTCATCTGCTGGTTTCTTTGGCAAGTGATCCTCACCACCAGGGACAAAACCTCAACTGAGGTACTGAACAATGCCCTTCTTAACCTGAATGATTCCCAACTTGCCTCTGTTGGTGGCGCTTCTAAACTCCAAAGATATCTCACTGATCAGAGGTATGCTCTAAGCACTGAAGGCGTCAGTGCAACATCCACTGACCATTTAATCTTAACTTAAGAGCAAAAGCTATCCTACCATGAATAGCAATTCCTTCTGCATGATGATGGCCCAAATTCACAGGAGCGCATTATATGCTTCACAACCTCTCAAGATTTGTGCAAACTTCTCAAGTGCAAGACCTGGCTTGCAGATGATACTTTTTCCACCTGTCCAAAGCTCTCCAGCCAGCTTTGGAATATCCATAGGCAGGTGGGCAATCTTGTTCTTCCCCTGGTGTTTTATTTCCTTCCCAACAAGAAGCAAGACACATATGTCCGTGCTCTCACTATCTTAAAGAACAAGCTTGATGAGATCCTCCCCACATTAGAAGAGGAGCCCAATGAGACTAGAGGGAGAAAGAAGAAGACCTCCTCCAAGGATGAACACACTACCACCCCAGAGAAGCAGCCAGAAAGCCTACCATACCATGAATATCTGGTAGTAGATTTGAGCAGGCTCAGGCAAATGCCTTCATCAAAGTCTTCAAGAGCTCCCCCCAGGGATGCTATTTTCACTTCCACCAGGCACTCTGCTGCTGCCTCCAAAAGTGCACAGATCTCCATAGACTGGTCAACTCTGAAGGCACACAAGAGGCCAAGGACGTGTTTAACTGCTTTGGTGTCCTTGCTCTAGTAAGAAATGAGGAAATCAATGCCTTCTACAACGCCCTCCTCTGCCACCCCTATATCATAGCCAACCAGGCAACATTTGCTCCTTTCATTGAGTATTTTGAGACTCAATGGGTTGGCATCTTCCAAGAAGCCCGCCATATCAGAAAAGGCAGTGACTCAATCACATGGAACTTCTTTTAGCAGGTCAAAGACGGTCTTGTCAAGACCACCTCTTCCCTTGAAGGGTGGCATAGCCAGTTTGCAACATGGGTCAGGGTCAAGAATCCCAAATTTAACAAGATTCTTATCCACCTCAAAACCCAGCAGTCTATCTCTGCCTGGCTCTTCAAGACTGGCATGAAGACCAAGGGCAACCCCCCAAGCAGACTAAGGTGGTAAAGAAATATACAAAAATCAGCAAGGTGGTCCTTGCCTACTATCTCAAGGATAGAAAGCTTGAACATCTTCAGGCCATCTTAGTAGCACTGTCAACCAATGTATGAGCTTTCCTCAATAAACTATTGCACTTCTTATTTTTTCAGTTTTATTATTCTTTGACTTTTTTTAGTATTTGGTACAATTCTATGCTTATTTGAAAGTATAGTTTATAGTTATAATAGATGAAAATGGTTGTTTTTGGGTATATTTTAACTTTTGGGCTTTACGCAACCTTGTTGCTACTAATTGACCCCATGTTTTTATTGCAGATTTAGAAAACTAAGGTCTTTTTAAGCCTAGAAATGTTTTTTAAATTTTATTTTTTGAAAAAAATTTGGGGTTATTCTTGGAGCTCAAAAATCTAAAAAAATAAAACTTGTTTTTCTTAGTTGTGATGCCATAAATCAAAATGGTGTTTTTGCTATAAAATTGAGATAGCAGAAAATCGAGATGGCGTATTTCAAAATGCTGTTTTTTGAGATGCTGTTTTCAAAATGGCGTGTCCTACCATAAAATTTCTATATTAATTATTTTTGGCTGTGGATGTGCACTGTTAATTGTATGTTTTGATGGATTTGATCTTTTTATTAATTTTAATCCTAAAATAGACAACAAGAATATTTATTTAAAAATTTTGTTCTAGATTGTATGTCCAAATTAGGATGAACTTGTAACAGTATTATAGATTCACTGATTTGTTTTGATATCTGATATTTTTGTTGTCTGTTTTAGTTGCTATTGGGGTTTATTTTTGGATCAAGTTTACACTTTAGTGACTAAGTACATTTTGTTCTTAGAGATTATAGTAAACATAGTAGCTTTGTTCTGTAACTGAAACTCATTTTTTCTAGTGTTTGGTACATTTGTTGTTGAATCATTATACATTTTTTCCCAATTTGCATAACTTGTTGTGTCTGGATATTTTTGCCAAGTGGTGCATATTTTCTGTGGGATTAGCTTCTATTTCTATCTAGAAAAGTTGAAATTTTTTGTGTGACTGAACCATTTTTGTTTATCTCAGCAGTTTGCAAAACTACTGTAATAATAAAATAGTGATGCCTATTCTCAGCCTATTAACATAATGATTATCTTAATTAATAATTTCATGGAATAAGAGCTACTTAGGTTTATGCTAAGAGCATAACAGTACATTTCTAAGATAATGTGATGGGATGAGTTAATTTACATTACTTGGTTACTGGAAACATTATATGGGGACCTGGCCAATTCTAAATTAAGAATATACTTGAGGCCACAACACTACCAGATAGTTTTTTTTGGATAAAACTCCTTGGAAAACTTAATTATTGGGGGACAGCATACTCCCTGTTGGGATTCCATTTTTTAGAGAGATGTAAGGAATAAAGAAGAGAAGTACTGAGAAAATTTACAAGATAATGATATGATTTGCCCATGCCACCAAGATGGCTGAAAGCCTAGTTCTTAAGGTTGGAGCCAAGATTCTGGTAAATAGATATGCTGGCCAGTAAAAGTTAGAAGCTTCAGAGGTCATCCTGGCAAGAGGACCCACAAAGCCCAATAAAAGACCTTTTCTGTCACTAATCAAAAACACAGAATTACACCTAATTACCTCTTGATAGAGTTTAAGCTTCTTATAAATCTATCTCAGCTAATATTTTAGAGCTTCTTTTTCAGCACTGCAAATTTCAAAGACTAGTACCTTCCTTGTCAGTACTTGTGGGATCCTCATGAATGTGCCAGGTTTTTGTCTCACAATTTAAGGGCCCCTTATCAATTGTTCTACTAGGCTGCCAGCCACTGCCAGTTAGGAATTTTGAAGACACTGTATACCAGAGGCAAGTGCCTAAAGTCAAAGTGTGAAGATTGAAATCTCTAAATCAATGGATTTTTCAATCTCTGCACTTTTTTTCAATAAAATTTCCCAAAAAATTTAATATTTTTCTTAAATTTGACTTTCTTAAAATGTTTTTACTAGTAGCTAAAATCAAAAAACCAAGTTTGAAGTGCCCAAATTGATGCAATTTAAAACACACCTTAACTTAACTTGGCTTTTAAAATAGAATTTATTTACTACTTTGAATAGAGGGGAAAAAATCAAAAGTGCAAAAATTGAAGTGCAAAAAAATCTTTGATTTAATATTTGATACATCAAAATTAAAAAAAATTTAAAATTTAAAAAATTTCTATATGTAAAAAAAGAAGTCAAGAGCTAAAAAAAGCTTTTCTTGACTTTAGGCAAACAATTTTAATTTATTTTATTCAAATCTTAATATAAAATACTACTATAGGCTCTTTATTTTTAAAAAATAAAATTTTGTCTTGTAAAAATTCATTTAAAAATTTATATATAGTTTCTTAATGGGTGCAGAAATCAAAAAGTAGTCAAATCAAAATCCAAAAAGGTACCAAAAAACTAGGTCCCCTTAATATTAAATTTTTGCAAAAAAATAATATTTTATTCATTATGTTTTATTAAGTTCCTCAGATCAAAAGTGAGAAAATCAAAAATCAACTTTTTAGATTTTGTCACACTTTTTATAAGTTTATAAAAATTTTAAATAATTAATAAAAACTGTTGACATTCCTCATGTCTATTCTTTAAGACTTTATATTTAAATATATAAAAATGAAGTTTTTTTGGTAGGTTTTTAATTTATTGCAATATTAATAAATTGGTGTGTTTTGGAGGCAATTTCAAAAGATATTAAATCAATATAAAATTGTACTATGTTTCCCTATGTTATTTCAGGGGACAAAATTGAAGTGCCCAAATCAAAGTGCACAAAACAAAGTTATCAGGATACCAAGAGTACTGTGGAGCTCCAGCAGATGAGGGAGGAGTCAAAGCAGGTACTGGCATGGCCCACCAGATGACAGTACCTAACTTTACCAGGTAGGAAAGGGCCTTCCCAGTCACAGCCCAAGGTCCAGCCGCTGGCAAGGCGGAGTCAATCAATCCTGTGAGTGCCAGGTAAAGCAATCCCAGGAATTGACTACTCTGATCAGTGGTATCAGAAGTGGGGGTTGAAATGGTTGGTTTAGGTGTTGGAGGCGGTTCCATAGGGACAAGTAGGCAGCAGGATTGTTGTAATTCCTGTTGAAGATCAAAGGGTAGATGGTGATTGCTTTGCCGTCACAGACAATTTGGTAGGGTTCCTTGGGTGCATTTGTGAGGGTTTACCACTGCAAGTCTTCCAAGGACCAGGGTTTGTGGTCAGGATTTGGGGGATACTAGTGAAATGAAGGGAGGAATGAATTGTTGGGTGGACGGTAGTAGTCAAAGGCTTTGTTTTTATCAATAGGAGTCTGACTATCTATCCCAGTAGATGGGTACTGACGCTTGGGTGTATGCAGATGGAAGAGTATTAAAAATAGGTATGGAAACAGATTGGTGAACCAAAGGTTCATAACAACTTTATTTGGTAAGGATGACAATAAGAACTTTTTCAAGTGTTTGATTTATATACTTACTCACATGCAGGTGCCTCTGGGCATTCTTCTGGTGCTATCTGTGTAGCATGGCTTGGCATCTCAGGTTCTGTATTTGGTTGGTGCTTCATGGTTATTTTTGGGGTTTTCAGGACAGTTATTTGGCTTTTTGTGGTCCATCTTGGCTTGGCTGGCCATTGTTCTGGGGTTTGGCTTCTGGGTTTTGGGGGTTTTCCCAATTTGATCACCATTTTTGGACTGGCTTGACAGGCTCTCTTGGCTCAAGACTTGATTAAAAGGGGTCCCCAATTGGGGACCCCAAATTACTTAATGGAGGGTGGGCTTGATCTGGGTTTACTGGGCAGCTAAAATAGCTGCCCAGGCCCAGCCAAACCCACCAAGGCTTGGGTGTAGCTTTTGGGGCCCAAAGCGGGCCCCTCAGCTACCACCAGGGCAGGAATAGTTCCTGCACCTGGATTTGCTTTGAAAGCAAAATTCAGGTGCGGGCAAATCTTACCCGCCCGCTAGCCCCGCCTGGTGGCTAGGAGTGGGTTCAATTCCTGTCCAGGGCTTTGAAATTGTTACTTTTATAACAAAAGTGCAGAAATCAAAGTGCAATAAAAGCTCTTGGTTTTTTTGAAGGTTTCTCTTTTAAATTTTCTCCTTTCCTGCCTCTACTTTCCACCTCTCATTCCTACTAAAAAAAATTAGTTTTGTTGGCCCCTTGGCTGCGCCAGGGGCCAAAAAACTTTTAAAAAATTTCTGCGTTGTCAAGAGGGTGGATTATATAAAATCTGATACCAAGTAGAAAAAAATTTATTTTTTCTTCTCTTCCCTTTTCTTACCCTCAATTATCTTCTACTATATCTTTTACTATATGTATTAGAGTAAAATAAGATGTATAAAATGTTTCTCTTTGATATACAACTTTGAACTATCTATATCATTTTTAGTGAAAGTACAGTGTTTTTAACATAATAATATTCAATCCCTCATTTTATGATATGTAAGTGGCAGATTCTTGATATCTTTGAATATTGTGACTTAATAAATAAGATATAAGTCTTATATCTTATTTATAAGTATAAAATTGTATAGTATAGCTTTAATAAGAAAGTAATGTACTTTATATTATTTTAATGATAGACTTTTATAATTTTTATCATTGAAATAAGATCACTAATAAACCAAAACACCTAAAATCATATGCTTGTATCTTGCAGGAAAAATCCTTTATTTTGCTTATACTGAAGTATTATTATAGCTTTACATAAGCTGTAAAATAAATTAACCTTTTTTTATTAAACTTATAGTTTATAAAGCAGTTTTTTGTGTAGTTTCATATCTTATATTCAATTGAATATAGTTATATATAAATTCTAGTTTAATTTTGCTTTTGAAACTAAAATAAACTTTCTTTTAAAAACAGCTAATTTAAGAACTTTTTATTATCTAGCATATATTTTTTATTGCAGAAATGAATTTCTTGGGGTCTCTTTAGTCTAGAAAGGATTTTAAAATATATAGATTTATATTATAAACTGTATTTTATATTGCTTCAAAGTTAACCTTTGGGAAATTGATTTTTGCACTTTGATATTTTCCATTTTTGCACCCTACATAGTGTTTCGATTTTTGCACTTTTTGGGGGTCCCATTTTTGATTTTTGCACTTTTGACCTTAGGAACTTTGACCTAAGGAACTTGCCTTATACCAGCTATATTTTTTGCTATACAGATAATCTCTATATCAACATGATGCATTATAATATAAAAATAGAAACTATCAATATGTGGAATCTTGATAATGTAGCTTTCAAAATAGGTTTGAAGCTAAAGATTAAATAAGCTAACAGAAAAAAGACAAGTTTTTATAAAAGGAAGCTTTTATATCTCTATAATATAGTATTAAACCTTGACTTCTATGGTTAAGTAAACAACTAATGGTTTACTTTTTAGCTGTAAAATTTAACTGATCTATAATAAATCCATCTATTGTGGCTCCTGCCTCTGAATAGCTCTTAAAGTGTCATAAATTGTGCTATCAATGCTATTTCAATATGGCCTGCAAATTGCAATACTTGCAATGACTTGATTGGGTTTGCTTTCAATTTCAATGGTCGCCCCCTTTCTGCAAATGGGTTGACATTAATATCCACTCATTCCAGATTACTCTACTTGTACTATTTTGATCCTGGTACGAGTTCAGCCCAGTCGACCCCATCAGCCACACTGTCTACCTATTGAGTGATCTACATTCACATTCTACTATTTAAGCAGAATCTTGTTCCTAAATAAATTTAAGTTTATCTACATTTGTGTTGGCTATTCATAATCTTCAAGCTTTTTCCTTTCCTTATTTCCAAAAGGAAACCCTATTTACTCTTTTCAAGAAATCAAGGTATGTCCCTTAATTTTTCCCTGAAGGCTAACCCAAGGCTAGCTTCAAGCCTCAAACCTTTTGTAATAAAGGTTTCCCGCTGTGTTTTCTTGGATTTCTTCCCCAAGAGCCAATTGCAACAATGGATTGATTGTAGATCTGTAAACCACAGCATAAACAAAATTAATGATAAAGTTAGTAGCCTTAAATTTACATTGGATTTAGCATCAATTTAAGGTTTTGGATTAGATACAGTTTGTTCAAACTGACAGGTTGTTTTATATTATACCTTATTTACGTTTTACTAGGATATGTCTCTATATTCTTACACAATGCAATTTATTGCTTTTAAAGGTCAAAATTCAGACCAACAAGATTAAAGGGCCATCTGTTCATCTAAAAACTACGTTGAATGTAAAATAGTATACTAAAATTTGAAAGCTTTGTATGCTTAGAAAAGAAGCTAGGTTATAAGTGTATATAAAGACAAAAGTGTAGTGTTCAGGTTGCTTGTAAATTCCTTTCAGCTGGCAAAGGTTTGATACTCTTATGCCGTCTTTTAGACATAGAGTCACCAAAAATTATTCCCTATGAACATAAAAAACTTTCAAACTAGTTTACCTGAGAATCCAAAAAGTCTTTGAGCTCTGGTATGGAGCATTTAATATTCTTAGATTTAAGTGCACTCATAAATGGAGTAATATCTAAAGGCTAAGCTTGTTTTAGTAAAAAAGTAACAACAGATCTAGAATTAAGCTGAAACAATAAGCATAGCAAAAATAAATATAGTTTGAATTACCTCATATTTAAGTATTGAATGATAAAGGCCTTCGTCGGCCTTAATGAACCCAGTGATATTTTCATGAAGCAATTTTAGGTTGCATATTGAATCAGTTTCAGCATTATTGATTGAGTTTGGTAATCTTGATTTAAAGGTCTTGCTTGAACAGGGATTATAGCTGGCTAACTTATGAAGTTGTTCCTTCATTGTTGGCACATCACTTATTTTAAGCCCATAAGACTCAACAAGATTCTGAAGGCAATATCATTATTAAGGTCTGCTTAGAAATAAACACCCATTACTTCTAGCCTTTCTTGTGAATAGTTGTCAAAATTACAACTATCGTCATTATCACATTCAGATGAGCTTGATAGATGATATAGAATAGAGGATGACTCGATTGAAGCTTCAGAAGAAAGGCTAGGTTCAACCTTTTTCTCTAAGCTATGACTTAAAAGTGGGGAGGAGGCTAGATCTATAAAAGATATATCTAAATCACTGTTGACCTGCAACTCAGATTCTAGTGCTACATTGAAAATATTGAGTGCAGATGGCTCTTCCAGTGATAAACCTATTTGATGAATTTGTTAATTCTTTTATCAGACAGTTATTTCAAATGTAAGCTATTGTTTAACAAACCTTGATTAATATCAATAGGCCTTTCAGAAGATGTTGCCTTCCTTTTCTGTAATTTCTTCCTATCTGAAGGCATTCTTGTGGTAAAAATTTAGTAGAAATATACGTGGTAATTTAATTCTTAGTAAAAAATTGTGAGTATAAAATAAGAAATTAATAAGAGGAATGGTGACCCAAAAACATTTAAAAACTGGTAGCGTAAATCTATCAACTTTTCTGATAAGGAGTATTTCTATAAATAAAATATTAAACAAGGATTTTCAAATAAATAATATAAATAAATGTTGAATTATAACATATAAAAATAATTGTGAATAAGATCAAATATAATATAGGATCTTGAATATAAGGTTCATTTGATATAAATTATTCAGGTATAAAATATAAATGGAGGGCAAGTAGAACTATGTGCTCTTAATATAATCTGCATAAGACAATTTATATCTGAAGGACAACAAGTTGAATTAGCTAAAGAGAAACCAAAGCTAGAGGTAAACTCGTAATAAGTGAGACTGGCTATATTATATTTTAGCAAAAGAAAATTTTCTTACCTATATTAACTTTAACTTTAAAATATTGGCAGTCTTAATTCATCGAAGAAATTTCTCAACTTTTTTTTAGATATTTTAAATTTACAGGTAGATCAATTAAATATCACATTTCTCTTTAGCACTACAAGATTTTAAGGCTCGTTCAAAACTATTCCTCATAACCAATAAACTTTAAAACCCCTTTGTAGGACCAGCTTGTATGGGTTAAGGAAAAATTATAAGACTATTTAGAATAGAGTCTTTGACAATACTGGATCTTAATTCAGCTACAATATTACTAAGTTTTATTTGTCGTATATCTTTAACTTTTATTTTCCATTTTCTAACTTAGTGACTATTTATCAAGAAGAGATAGCAAAAGTCACAAAGACTTGTGATGAATAGTAATTATAGACCCGTTTCAGCTGCAAAAGCAAAACCTTGACCAAATATAAGTTTCAAAGAAAGAAAGAAAAGAGTGGGATCTTCAATAAAAAATAATCAAAAGTACTTTTGTTGGAAAACATGATTCTGTAATGAATAATATCTTTATAGGGTTTAAAAATATATACCGGATCTTGTAAATATTGTAATGTTTATCCAGAAAGGGCCCTAAATCATAAAATAGATATCAAAGAAAAATCGGTAGACCAAATTTATACAGATTATTTAAAAGGTAAACTAGAAATAAAACTCACTTGATCTGTAAAAACTGAGAACTAAAGGTTATATTATACTTTTGAAACCTAACTTCTCAAATATATCGTTAGGCCTCTGAAGGTACAGTTAAAAAGAAGAGGCTAAAAGAAATTATCTTTACGTTGTGTTTAAAAGTCGATTAAGGGGATTTGAGCTTTAAGTTGAGTAACTCAGCTATCAATTTGAGGATAAATTAATCACTCGACTTTTTCAGTAAGGGCTTCTAAAAAATAGTACGTCGATTCAAAGATGTTATATTTAAATAAGATTTTATTCGATTCTAGTTAAAAATCAGGTGTTTGTCTGACCTGCTGGAAAAGGCTGGCTTTTGGGGAGTCCTTTTAATATGTAGACTGAATCTTGATTCGCACAAATTAATATCTCTCTGGTGTGATAGTGTCGACGATTAATTCGACGGCTTTAAATGAATTTGAATTAATCAATCGACACTAAAATGATTAGTATATAATCTGAACCCAATTTCAATCAATAAACTCTTCTTGTCTCCCTATTCGCTTTTTGGTTTTTTTGTAGTTCACTACTACACTGGTGCTGTGGTGTAACACTTCGTATGTCGAAGTGTCAGTTCTAATCCAATCGGTATAATAGACGTACTGTAGCGGTAAACTTCAGAAATACCCAAAAACAAAGTGAGAGGATAAAGAACGGTTTATTTGGAGTGAAGCAAATTTACTTTTATAGCTATCAGATAAGCTTAACTGATTTATTCAAATTTATTATATAAAGTACAGTAGTTTTCAACCCTGTTGAGATAAATGTGAAATCTCAGTCTAAAAACAAATACAACTCAGTCTAAAAATGAAATCAAAGTGGATCCAAATCTATTGTAATTTAATATAAATTCCTTAATTTTTGATTTTGTTTTTAGACTGAGTTGTATACGTTTTTAGACTGAGATTTCACATTTATCTCAACAGGTTTGAAGACTACTGTACTATTAGTGGGATACACCATCTAGAAAGGCACCATCTAGAAAATGTGTATAGATATATTTTATTGGGATACTTTTATTGGTATACAAGAAGTTTGGGATAAGCACAAGGAAAACCATGGCAGAATTGGAGGTGATGATCAAAGACCTGGACACGGCAGTGACCAAGATCAAGGAGGTGAATCCAAAAGTTGAAGGTCATGCTCAAGGGGGTGGTGTTAGAAGGTGACAAACTGAACAAACTTAACATGAAGGCTGCTGAGAAAGAAAGAAGATAGCAATTAACTGAAACAAACTCATAGCCAGGCTCCTAAACATACAAAAAGATGTTCTCACCAACCTGCAGCTCAAGCCACAGGGGGTTGCTACCACAGAGGTGTGAGCAAAGGATCCAGAGATATTTAAGCAGCAAAAAAATAAAAAGCAAGAAACCAACAGAAGATGACCAGCAACCTTCAAGTGAGAAGACCCATGATGCAGCCCCTGTCAAAGGGAGAAAACAGGTAAAGATAAGAAGAAGGTAAAAAATACAATTTAAATAAATAAAAGGAATATATTAATTTTTATTTAGATGAGCACAAAGGTGCACCACAACAATTCCTCAAAAGCACATGTGACCGAAAGACCTTTTACAGTAACTATGTCCCCCATATTGGGCGTCAGCTGGTTCTGACAAAAGCTGCCCTGTCTGAAATGTTAGAAAAATTAAATGAAAAATTACCCAATCAAGTCACCAACAACTTGTAAAGAAGCTCAGCAAAACTAGATGACACTGAATGGCGGGTTGCAGCTTTGGCTGTGGCCCCAAAGATCCACCTTGACTAGTATGTTCCTCCTACACCAGATTCTGAAAACTATTTTGTCCTCCTTTTCTGGGACTTTGTCAACACCATGCCATATCACAACTTACCTGAAATAGAGAGAGAGGACAAGAATCTCTCATTTCTGTTTCCCGCCAAAGTACACAATATCACACATCCTAATTTTTTTAAAGAAAAAGTAACCAACCACATACCAACAGTTTGTCCGCTATCATTACCCAGGTTGTGGGTGACCTTGGAAACTTTGAGGTCTCCTGGTGCTTTGACTAAGAACAGAATCATGTTGACCATGGAAAAACCTGTTGCAACTACATCCTAAAAATAAAATAAGTACCATATACAACAAATTTTGTGAATTTTAGCCCTGTTTACAGGGGCAGATACTTCTTTTTTAATTGTTTAATTAATTCTTGTTATAATGATATGATTAAAGCAGAGGTTTGCAATATACTAGACATAATAACTAAGCTGGACAAAATTCAATATTTACTAGATGAAAAAGGATTGCGTCTGGGTACAGATCAATAGAGCACATTATTCAGGACACATTTATTCTTGCTGACACCTATCTAGCAATTTCAGCTCCACCAGAAAATAGATCCTCTTGTCCAATTGTATCACAGTGCTCCTGTACTCAAGCTGCTGCAAACTATATAGTACAGGAGCCATGTTGATGTTAGCTTTGACAATATAAATTTCTAGGTTATTTAAAAAACAAGGCAGCCTCAAATCCCACCACTCCACATCCCCAATAAAGCTGGTTAAATAAAATTCAAAGTTTTGCTCTCTTAGATATGTCTACTTTTAAAAATAAAATATTCAAATCTTTCATCTGCAACAAATAAATACATATTAAACAATAAATATTTTACCATGCCATTTTTCATTTATTTGGAATTTTGCTTTGTTAATTTTTATTATGCTTGACAGTATACAGTTGGAATCAACAGGAAGAACATCATTAAAGATTAAAACTAAATAAAAGCAAATAATAAAAACCTAACATTCAGAACCTAAAGGTAAAAATGCGGGATTTTCAAATTGTTTTTGCGTGAACTCACCAACTTAATGGAGTAATTTTCATTGCGGAACACCTTTCTTTTTATATAACAGGATGAGAAGTACTCCAGTAAGTTGGTGAGCTCACACAAAAACAATTTGACAATGCCACATTTTCTACATTTAGACTCTGAATTTAAAGTAAAATGCAGAATAAAAATTTTTTAGAATAGCTAAGCCTTTAATCTTTTGGCTGCTCAGAGAGGCACATGGTGAGAAACAAACCAGCATGGCCATGGAATTTGTTTACAATTTCAGCTGGGAGGGTATGGACACCAACCTGCAGCAAATTAAACAAATCATCTGGCCCAGATGGCGTCCCCCTTCTTGACAACTTGCTTGAGCCACCAAAAACTCCCTCAAATTGGATTGAGGGAATATGGAATAGGAGGAGAGGAACAGCAGGCTAAAGGTGCAGCAGCCAATTGTTGAGAGCCAATTTCCATACAGGCTCAATTACTGGGAGCTCGTTAAGAATTTCTGCCACCTTGTGGAGCCCAATATTATCTAATATGATAACATTGGTGACACCCAAACTGGTTACTTGGAGGCTCTCCTGAACCAATTTAAAAAATTCAGAAAGTTCATCATTGTGGGAACCCCTGATCATTTGATAGAGCTTACTGCCAAGGGGAGCCAAGAAGGGCTACCACAGAGTACACAATAAAAGAAACAGTCACACACTGGGACATGCCAGTATTTTTGCCTTTAGGGACAGCAGCCATTCTTTTTTCTCATGCAGGACCAAAAGGACTTTCCAATGTAAAGTAGAATTTAATGGTCCCCTTCTCATGAGAGCAGTGAACATCTTGGCATATATTTGACGGTATTTGATGCTGTCAGGAGCTGTTCCAATTGTACAGAGAGAAACCCCAAGTTTTTTCTGTGAGAATCACAAACTCTTCACTGTGAAATATCAAGTGGAAACCAAAGCCCTCAATCCAGAATGTGGACTCAACCATTGACAGAATATTTTCCATTTCAAGATGGCAGTTTCAATTGATCCACTTTCAGATGGCCCAAAAGGTGTTCCTTAACCAATAGGATTGGTTTACACTTGAATTTCTCTGAAAGGAGAATAGAACCTGTTTTCAGGTAGTTTGTGAAGAGCATTGTGGCAGGCATACTTCCCCAAGATCCAGACAATGGCCACAGTGTTCTTTTAGTCCAGCGTCTTCTCCATGAGTCTGTTAAAAAAGGTCTTGCGGGTTACATTGGGGATTGCTTGGTATTTGGGCTTTGGAGGCAGGCACAGACTCTACGGGATCACCCACAACGCAGGGCATAGGCACTTGACTGCAGAATGCAGCAACCTTTCCAACACCATATATACCCTTTTGCTATTTGATAGTATTGGCTCCTTGCCATCATCTTGCCATTTGTTATCACTTGTGTAAGGATTTTATGTAATGTCAAGGATAGGCTTCATTTTATACATGATGAAGTAGCCAGAACACTATCATGGCAATATACAGGGTTGTACACTAAGACACCCTCTTGGTGGTGACATCATTTACTGTTTTAGTGATGACCTTGGTGTAGTTTCTGATCAACTTAGGGACCCTGAAATTGATGCTCTGTGTCCTTGCATCTCAAGTACCTGCAACTGGTTGTGTAAGTGCAACCTC
>QTSX02007126.1:289239-473584 GCA_014839935.2 Entomophthora muscae | reverse complement strand
GTTAGAGTTTGATCTTCTCTCTAACTTTCTCTCTCTGATTTTCATTCAGGTGTAAGAAGGTATGAGTGATCAGCTCAGAAGAAGTCATGTCCTTATTCAGTAGGAAAAATTGATGCAGATATCAGCTCATGAGATAGTAAATAATCTCATCAGAGCCCAAACAGTCATGCTCAATGATGAGCTCCTTGACTTGGTTAAAGCCTATCTTAGTCTTTTGCGCAGACATCCTGGACTATCACACCAGTAGTGATAATGAGTCATATTTTTCTTATTATTATTGCATGTGAACAGGAAGCTATCTTTGAAAAATCCAGCACCCCTCTTCCTAGTCACAACAAAAAATTAATCTGGAAAGATGTCTGGGACTTTAAACTGCTCATTGCTGTCAGGAATCCAGGCATAGGTACAGGCATTGGGTGGCTCAGGATGGAGTTGGACCAAGCTGGCAGGTAAAGCCCACCATATAATGGGTGCTAACTTGATAATGTAAGACATGGAACGCCTGAGTAAGAACCAGGGTTCAGAGGTAGGGACCATGTAATCCATCATTCCCGTCAAAGTGATATAGAGTACTCCAAACAGTTGGGTGGATGTAGTCTCTGCAGCGGTGGGGGTCTTGATTGGGTGGTCAGGTTGTGGGGTTAAGGGTGGAGTCATGGGAACAAAGTAGGCAGGCAGATAATTGTACTTGTCTTTGAACAATCTTGGCGGCCTTTTGTACCACTTTCCTTCACGTCCTATGTATTCAGTTTCTCTAGTCCTTGTCAAGGGGTCAGCAATAAGGATGGTCTCTAAGTTGTACTCAGCGTAGGCAGGGTTAGGCGGGTATTTGGTAAAATGCACAGGTTCAAAGGGGGCTCCTGGGGGATGGTATAGTGCCTGGGAAGGATTGGCAGGTTGGTCTCCAGAGGGGGCGGTTGCCTGATGGTCTACTTGAATGAAGTTAAGGTGGAAGATCACTAAGACTGACAGGGATCCAACCAGTAGGGGGTTCCTGAGAGCTTGTGGGCTGACAGCCCGCGGGCCCAGCAGGGATAGCCCATCACAAGATTGGGGCTAACTTTACAATATAAGATAACAATTTCCCAAGGACTGCCCAAGGTCCGCTTACAGGCACCATAGAATCAATCAGTCTGGTGAGGGTGATATACACCACCCCAAATATCTGGGTGGATGTGGATTCATTAGTGGCAACAGATTCTTGCAGGTGGTTGGGCTGCAGGGTGAGGGGTGGTGTCATTGGAACCAAATATGCGGGCAGGAAATTGTGCTTGTCGCAGAATAGCAGAGGGGGCCGGATAATTTTGGTGCCTTATCTGTAAAGGACTTCTGTCTCTCTAGTTCTAGCTTCAGGTTCGTGGATTAGGATTTCCTCTAGAGTAAACTACAAATACGCCAGGTTGGATGGGTACTTGGTGAAATGTACTGAGTCAAAGGGAGCTCCTGGTGGACAGTAAAGGTTGGGCGGCTGGTCCACGGTTTCTTGGGGTAGGTGAGTGTGGGGTGCAGAGCTGCAAGACGTAGGCTGTAAATGAAGTAGAACTAATAACAAATAAGGTATGATCTGGTTGAACCAAAGGTTCATGTCACTTTATTGCAAGAATGGTGATGGGCATCTTCCTGGCGGTCCAGGGTATAAGTATGCCCATCTGTCATGGTAAAACTTTCACAAATTCCCTTGGCCCAGGTTTTCCCATTTACCAGGTCTTCCCAGTCCTTGGTGGCATTTATTGCGGGGGTTATTCCATTGGCTGGCTTGAACTGAGAATGCACAAATTTCCTTGCTGGGTTGTGGGATGGGTTGTCTCTGGGTGGGTTGGCTTCTATGGGAAGGTTCTCTGTTTCCCCTTCTGCGCGGGCCCAAGTTATTTTGGGATCTATGGCTGGACCCACCCGCTGATTGGTCAAGTTAACAGGAACCTTTAGTGTGGGAAGTGTTGATGTAGGTGAATTTTATTCATCAAGCTTCAAAGAATTTTCCAAAGTCAAATCCTGCTCTGGGCTGAGCCCAAAAAACTGCGGGCAGCCGGGCGGCTGGCCCTGCAGACTGGCAGCCTGCAGGGTGTCAGGGTTTGAATCCTGTAGTTAAGGCTTTTCAATAAGCATAGTTGATAGGAGTTTGTCACTAGTGACAAAGACTAGATAAGATAAGATTTGTTCAAACCAAAGGTTCATAAAACTTTATTATCAAAAATGACAATATGGTCATCACCATACTGCCGGGGCTTTTATACCATGGGTTTTTGCTTCTTCAATTTTTGCAGGGTTCAGGTTTGCAGACAAGGCACTGGCAGGGCATGGATCTTGGCTTAGAGTCTTGAGGGCGGCAGATCCAGGTTATGCCTGCTCTGGTGAATAGAAGTGGTAATGCTTTGTTCTGCCGCCACTGACTACTACGTCACCTGAGTAGTTCAATTGTACTACCCATTCTGGACGGAAGACTGGCAGCTGCTGGTGGTCATTGGCAGAGTTAACAGTAGGTTTTTTTTTAACCTCCTTAAGGCAAGCTACAACCTCTTTATAGGTCCAGATCTTTGGTGGTGCAAGGTTGGCAGCAATCTGGTGACCATTTGGGTAATTGTCCTTGGGAGACTGACAGGTCTCAGAGTAACTTGTCAACTTGGGTTTGCAATTTAACAAGTGGGTTGTTTCCTGTCCACTTTGTGTGACTTGAGTAGTCTTTGGAGGATCAGGGTTTGATTCCAGGGTCTCCAATGTTGATTTCAAAACTCCAGTATTGGCACTTGGCAGGTTGGCAGGTATAGTAGTAGGTCTTTCCCCAACCTCCTTTAGCCAGACTACATCTCCTTTGTAGGTATGGGTCTTCATTGGCACTGGTTTGGCGGCAGTCTGGCAACCATTCATGGAATCCTCTGTAGTAGGCCAGCGGGTTGCAGAGTAATTTAACAATTCAAGCCTGTGGCTTAACAGATTGGCAGGTCCTGGACCGTCCTGGAGGGTTTGATCTACCTTCAGGGAACTGGGGCTCAACTCTTGGGTTTTCAATACAAGTATTGAAATGTCATTCATGACAATTGCCATTGTAGATATTAGTGACTGTATGCAAGTCCCACTCTAGGATAAGATCCTCCTTGGAGGCAGTTGAGCCATAGTCATTGGGGTTATGATCAGAGCTTTTTTCATGCTCATCTTTATCATTGTAATGAAAGTGTTGCTCCTGTTTGTCAAAAGGGGAATGGACAAAGGAAGAGTGAGAAGGGGTGGGGTTGTCAGCCTCAGGCTTAGGAGAAAGTGTGGGGGTCTTTACAGGCATTTTTTTTCTTAGGAGACTGATTCTTGGGGGTAGTTGTCAGAGAGCCAGCCTGCAGCAGGTTCAGGGGAACTTGTAGGTGGACAGCCCGCAGGCCCAGAGGGAAGGGGCCACCACAAGATGGGGACTAACGTTACAATATAGGATTACAATTTTCCAAGAAAGGCCCAAGGCCTATTGGTGGGCACCATAGAGTCAACTAATTCTGTGAGCTTTATGTAGAGGACGCCAAATAACTGGGTAGAGGTTGACTCATTGATAAACACAGTTTCTTGTGGGCAGTTGAGCTGCAGGGTCACAGGAGGAGTCATAGGCACTAAATAGGTGGGCAGGTAGCTTTATTTCTCCTGGAATAGTAATGGTTGCTTGATGTGTCAGGTGCCTCCACGTCTAATGAGTTCAGGTTCTCTGGTTCTGACTTCAGGGTTGTAGTTTAGAATTTCTTCTAAGGCAAACTCTGAACAGGTAGGATTGGGGGATACTACATGAAATATACTGGGCTGTAGGGTGCTCCTGGGGGACAGTATAACTCAGGCAGCTTGTCTGGGGTTTCTTGGGATTGGCTGGTGAAAAAGGCAGAGCCAGGGAAATCAATCTGTATATTAAAAGGTGTTAAAATTAGGTATATAATGACCTTAGAGAACCAGAGGTTCATAACACTTTGTTGCAAAAATGGCAATGAGCAACTTTCTGGAGGCCCCAGAGTATAAGTATGTCCATCTGTTGTGGGAAATCTTTTGTAAAATTCTTTGGGCTGGGTGGTAGCATTTACCAGGGTTTGGAAATCCTTGGTGGCATCAGAAGTTGTTGGTGTGTTATTGTCTGGATTTGGATGGAGAATCTTGATTTCTCTCTTTGAGGCATCAGATTTGTCATCATCTGGCAGGCCTTGTTTTTGGGGTAATTCATACAATGCTTCATTGGCAGAGGGCCAGTTGGTCACGTGAATACTATTCAAGTTAGTGTCTTCATTGGCTAGGCTAAGAGGGTTTGTGAGGGGGGAAAGGCTGGACCATGGATTGCGCCTCATAGGTTGGTCTTGGAGGTTTCTCCAAATTTTAATCTTCTCTTGGCTTGAGCCCAAAAAATGCGGACTGGTGGCCTGCAGGGGGTTGGGGTTCAAATCTCATGAATGGGATTCCATCTTGTGAATTAATAGTAGATAACTGTCACTCTTGACAGTAGTCTTGGTATTTTTGGCCTTGATAGGAGTAGCCTTGTCCTTGGGGCATTAGTGTTGGCTTGCTTTTCTGACTTGTGAGGCATCTGTCAAGATTTTTGGATCTTGAGGAAGAAGAGATATAGTTTTATTAATTGTATTATGCATTTTGGGATAGGGAGATCTGTATGAAGACAGATGCGCTTCCAATTGGTGTGGATGGGTGCTGCAACAAGCTGTGTTCTGTTGCTTCTCAAGCCAAGTGATATGGGAGTCCTGTGATCTGTGGGACACAACACCATCTTTGGTGGTTTGACAGGATTCTGAAGTAACAATAATACGCTCTTATTGTACTTGACACTACTACTATTTGGCTTAGTAGTAATGTTGATGATTATTATTTTTCTGCCTTCCAAGTGATCTTGGAAGACTTTTTAGTATGCAGCTAGCAGCCAGACTGGTGTTTTGCTGCAGATAACTCTTACTAGCTAGCCTATCATCCCCAAGCTACTAGTTTCATCCCCAGAGTTGGATTCCAAACCTGAATAAGGTTTTGGAATGAGGTAATATTCTAGGCTGCTGATTTCTCCTCTTCAGCCTAGATAACCCTTGACTTAGTTGCGGTCAACTAAGTTGATATCCATAGCTGGGTCCCATCTTATTTTTGGTCTAGTGTGCAGAATTTTCCTGGGTGATCTTCTGTCTCATTTCTCGGTGAAACAGGATGTTTATATTTTCCTGCCTTTATTCTGTAGGGTGGGTTTGCATCTGTTTTGGGGATTCCAGAATGCCTAGCATCTAATTATAGAAGCTTCTGGATTGGCCTGTGACCTGAGACCAGGAATGTCTCAGGTGTCTTCTGGATTTGAACTATAACAATCTTGATATAGCTTCTCCGTGTTCCAGAATAGAAGTCTCAACCTGGCTGTGGCCTGTCTATTGTTAGCCAATTATCTTTAGTGATGGGAATATGGACCATTCAACCCTGATAGATCAGGATTTCCTGACAGCATCTAAAGATATATTAGTATCAGAAAAGTTCAAATTTGGGGGCAATTTTCAAAGTAAAAAATGATATTTTTTTAATATAAAAGTATAAAGTATTTTTACATATTCTTGTAGAAAAATCTCAAAATATATAATCCAAAAAAATGGGAAAGCATTTTATTTTAAAAATATTTTCTATTAGTTGTAAAAGTATGCAAAACTTTAAGTTTGTTGGCCGCAAGTGTGTTTCTAGATGATGTATTTGAGATGCTGTTTTTGAGATGGTGTTGGCCAAAAACATAGGAATTTTGCATTTTTTTAATATGCTATATCCACAGTGGAGCTACTAAAACTGGACCAAAGTGTAAAAAATTAAGTATCTCAAAAACTAGCTTATACAACTGGGATTAAAATGTACCCAGCTGTTTAGAGGAGATAAAAAATACATTTATACATATTTTCAGGAAATTTCTTACATTTTTAATATGGATAAAAATAGTTGAAAACTTTAAAATTTAAAAGTGAAATAGTTAGTTTGAAATGGTGTGTTCTAGATGGCGTCCTATGATGCAATATGTAAAAACAAGCTATTTCTTAGTGCCACATTTGTGGGCACCACTATTATTGGACACTTAGAATGTCAGTATTCTCCTTTTCTCTCTATCTACTGCTAGTATTCTCTCAAGGAATATTCAGATTATTTTATTCTTTATCCTTAGGTTTTAACCTACAATTTACTCCCAAACAGTTTCTCTTTTATTCCCTGGCTTCCACCATTTCAATTTAACCTATATTAACGGTTAAGTTTAAATTTGAAGTTACCTTTATTCCCTTGGACAATTCTCAAACCCGCATCCTTTACGCTAGGGTTAATTTAAGCCACTCCAAAACCACTTACCTTTTGCTTTCACCTTGGTCTACGCCAGCAGTCTCAGATCTTGTTTTTCCGTCTTCTGGCTTCATCTCTTGCTCTAATTAAGAGTTTGCCAAACAATTTACGGCTTCCTTCTTTCCCCTTTACCGCCAGCTTAACCTTTTAAGCTTAACTTTCCACCAACAATGTGCTCATTGATGTCTGATCAGTTTAAGCCACCCAACCAATTTTGGCTAATAATTCCTCCCCCTTTAAGTTACCTCAAATCTAAGCTAGAATAAAAGCTTGTGTTTTATCCAGTGTCAGGATTGACATTTTGTTACCCCTTGAAACCCGGGCCCAAGGGCAAGATTTAAACCCTGAACCCAAATTCCTGCAGGCCACTGGCCCCATGGACAAGAGCCCACCCACCTGCGTTTTTCTGAGATTGAGTCCCCGCAAGCTGAAGGCCCTGCTAAGTCCTGAAGTCAGAATATTAGTACAGGTTCAATTATGATGGTTCCTGAGGAGGAGTTTCTTGAATTGCCTAATGGAGGCAGAGAAGGTGGCCCTGTGAACTTCATGAGCTTGAAGTCTTCTCAAGTAACCAATCAAACTCAACTGCCAAGGAGAAACCTGGGCTTTGGGCCCAACCTTGTGACCACAGCTAAAAATCAAGGAAATCAAGTGACCAATTTGGACATTCTGACCAATGAGAGAACATCCAGCTGAGGTGCCATTTTGCTGCTCCTACACCCAGGCCTCCTGACCACCCGCCCACATTTTTCCCAATATTTTGATGAAGCCCTTATGGGAAATACTAAGTTTGGAGGTGAGATGCTATATATGCCTATAGACTCTGCACTCAACCCTTATTGCCATTTTTGAATAAAGATTATGTTATTTTGTCTCACACAGCTATTGCCTTATTTTGTATTTTCTATCTACCAATTCAGTTCAAGATCTCCTGCCCCCCTGCCTCACTGCCCGCAGTTTTCTGTCCTCCTGGTGTACCCTTTAGACCTGTCCATTTTACCAACTACCCTCTGAAATCTGAATACAAGGACTACACCCCAGAAAAGATACTCAAACTTGACCCTTTGGCCCGCATACAACCTGCAGTTAGATACAACTGACAAGGCCTGTGGATATTTTCAACACCCAAGTTGTTCAGAGGGAAATTCAACTATCTCCCTGCTTACAACCTGCCCATGGAACCGCCTGTGACCCCAAAACCTATGCCTGCTTCTTCACCCAACCTCCCAACCGAGCATTCTGGCAAGCTGTTTGGGATTGTGTACAACACCCTCACAGGGGTGATTGACACTATAATCCCAGCCGCCGGCCTGTGGTCCTGGATGGGAAAGTCCGCCTCCTACCTTTTTAAGTTAGTTCCCCTCTTGTGGTAGACATTTCCTGCAAAAAACCCGGGCTAGGTCACCCCTGGAAACAACGAGCCGGCTGCCCAAGACTGGATCTCTGACATCCAGTCTCAACTTAAGTTGAGATTATTTGACTTGCACCCCAAAAAGGTACTTGTTAAGTTTTGTGGCTTGTGTTTTCTCTTCCAATTTTTAATCTTAGCTAAATCTTAGTCCATGATTCCTTTTGATTTTATCCTTCACCAGCTAGGCAGCCTTTATAGTAGCACTCACAATTTAATTGTTGATAGCTTCAATCCCCCTGCTAGTGCAGACCATTTTCCTGACTTATAAATTGACTTTTTAACCAAATTGTCAGTCATCAAGACTGGTCTCTATTTTATTTTCTTAAGGTTAATAAATTGTCTTAGTCATTATTTTACTTCATATAAGCTCTTAGGAGCCTTAGTTCAGTTACTATTTAAAACCTTGCCTACCTTTCTATATCTGACAAATATAAACATTCTTGGTTTAAAGGCTTTAGTTTACAATAATTTGCCCCAAGACTTCAGACCTTACATAGAAGCCTAGTGGATTGTGTACAGTAATTTTCAAATCTGCTGAGATAAAAAAATTTCAGTCTAAAAACAAAAACAACTCAGTCTAAAAGCAAAATCAAAGTGGATCTAAATCTACTGTAATTTAATTAAAAATTCTTGATTTTCAATTTTGTTTTTAGAACCAGTTGTTTATGTTTTTAGACTGAGATTTTTTATCTCAACAGGGTTAAAAACTACTGTAATGACATGTTTTTTTATAGTGTAAACACCCCCTTTACTAGATAAATCAACAGTAAAATTATTATCATCAGAACCCAAATATCAAAGTTTCTTTTGCAATAAGAAATGAAACCAGCATATGAAAAGTGGTTTTTTGAATGTCTGTGCTACAGGGAGATAGTACTATCAAAGTGGCGTTAATTTTGGTTGATTTATTATGTGAGGTCTCAAATCAATACCATACTTTATTCCCAGCTAATAAAGTAAAAGCTCAGATTTACTACAAAAAGGATATTATTTATTGAAAACCAGATGCTGTCTTTCATGATGGTGTTTTTAGGGTATTTAATATGCATTTTTATACTTAAAAAGCCTAATTTGGGTAACACTCATTTTATTTTGATTTGTGATAGCCTTTTTGTGATGCAGTTTTTTGAGATACTGTATTAGAAACTGATATGTAAAAATTAGCCATTTAATAATTTTCATTAAGCTTTTTTATTTTTTCTATAGTAAATCCTAATTCTATCACAAAAAAATTGTGATGGTGTTTTTGAGATGGTGTATTGCATCCCTAAACCTATCATTTGGGTGGCTGTTTAGAGAATCAGCTTCTAAAATGAATGGTTTGGGGTGTTTAGGAAGTATATTTGATTATTATACAAATAAAGCCCAGAATAACCACTTGGGTGAAAGCAAAAGAACATCATGTGGTATTGGCCCAAGGTGAGGAATAGTTAGATGGACATCACTATGCCTAGATTCTCTCAATATATCATCAATGATCTAGTCTATTAGTGTATGATATATGGCAGTTTAGGAAAGCATTGAAGACAAGCCAAAACATTTATCCAAAGGATTTTTCCACAGAGGTAAAATCCAGTATTTGGTAGACAATTTGGGGGATCAGCACAATAACTCTATAGGGAAAGTGTCATGGTAGTGTCATTTTTTGCCTGGAATAGATCACCCAAAGAAAAAGAATAGGAACAAGTTAGTGGCAAAACCCTTGAAAATATTAGATGAATTAAATCTAGTCATTGACAAAAAATGGGTTAAAGCTGCCCCTGTTAATGGTGAAGAAATTAACCTGCATCTCCCAGAATTTTGTCCAAATAATTATGTGTTGAAGACTACAAGATATCACTACCTGGTAGCGCTTGGCGGTCAACCAGCTGGTTGCCCAAAAATGTCAAATTATGATGCCATTGATGCTTTGGCGGAAGTCTTCAACCAAGAGGTGAAAATATTTCCAGCCAGCTAATCAGATCTGAGTTTGCCCCCCAGTTGAGTTATAGTCTCCCATTTCCCCTCTGAAAACTTGTTTTCAGATAGTTTTACCTACACAATAAAAGCATTCCCCAATATATGAAAGCCGCCCTGGGGTCAAAGATACCCCCTTCTCAGGCCATGGAACTGCCTTGGCATGGTTGAGAAAAGTCTCCACACAGGACCAGCAGGTTTTGTACCCCTTATCTCAAAATTGTTTATTTTTGGTAGTCCATCTACACCTCCTGTTTTCTGTGTCCTTAATTATCTTTATTTCACATTTTTTTTCATTCCTTTGTAGATTTGTAGGTTTAAAGCTTCAGTGTACATCTTTGTTCTCAGTTCTGATTTTAGTCTGGGCAATTTATCCTCACAACTTTTATTTGAGCTTGGACCTTATTTACACAAATCTAACAGAAAGAGAATCATTGACATAGCCCTAGAAAGAAAGGTTAGAATGAAATAAGTTTTCCACAGTGGTCCTAATTTAAAAAACTGGTTGGTAGCACTCCAGTTCACATTCAGATTGAGGAGCAATGGGTCAAATACTGTAAATTTGGAACCTAAACTTAAAAATGCGGGATTGTCTAAACCTTGGTCCAAATTTCAAATCACTTTTGCGGGCAACTCAGCTGAGTGAAAATAAAAAATTATAAAATCAACCATTTAATTTGACTTTTTTATTTATTTAAATTGGCAAATTTTGAATCCCTTGAGCAGATAACTCAACTAACAAAAGACAAAACACAGCAAACAAATGCTGGATTCTAATGTATGATTTGATATTTCCTGTATGTCAAACAAATCATAGACATCATGTAAAAATTAACAAATCTAAAATTGGGGGATTGTCAAATCCAAGAATCAAATTTCAAATCAAAAATGAGGTGAATTTGAAATAAATATAATTTATGGGTGTCTCAAAAAGGGTGCTAAAGGATCTAGAGTGGATTTTTGCTAATTCTTTTAGGAATCATAGGCATTCTCAAAAATCACCCTATTCCATTTTAGGGCGGCTAAAATTTAGATGTTTGATTACAGTAAATTTTAAAAAATGCTAATAATAAAATAGAATTATATATTACAATCTATCTTATCACATTATCTTTTCCTTGATGTGTTGATAGTTCATTTTCTGTTGATAATGTGATTGCATTTATTTTTGGATAGATTTACCTCCAGTTGCCTTGGAAATAGGAAATCAAGTTGCCTCTGTGACCACAGCTGGTCTTGGGGAGGAGACTTGATTTCCTATTACCAAGGCAACTGGAGGTAAAACTATCCAATTAAGCGCAAGCACATTATCAACAGCAAAAGAACTATCAACACATCAAGGAAAAGATAATGTGATAAGATAGATTGTAATATATAATTCTATTTTATTATTAGCATTTTTTAAAATCTACTGTAATCAAGTATCCTTAATAGCAATCCATTAACACATAGTGTAGTAATCCAGTGATGTTTCACTTTTGAGTTTTTTCTTTCCCACCTTTCCTTCTTCCTTAAAAAGAAGTTTTATGGCCCCCGGCATAGCTGGGGGCCATAAAACTTTAAAAAATTTCTGCATCATCAGGAGGGTAGCTCATAAATCATTATATGGTTGTGTGGTTACTATATTAGTGATTTAGAGTGCAGAATATTTCATTATTTCCAGTTTATACAATTTTACATTTCACTTAATTTCATGTCTAAATTTGGTTGTTGAGATTGGGTTTTTCATTTGATTTTATCCAGAGTGGAGCTTCTTGATTTGGGTTGATTTGTCCTGGTTTCTTACTGTACATTCAATTTGGATTCCAGTTCCTGCAATTAATATCTGAGTTTACTAGTGGCATTCAAAAGTGATTTGAAATTTGGTTCTTGGATTTGACAATCCCGCAATTCCAAAAAACATTGTAAATTTAATGAAAAGGTTGATGGATTTGAACACTTCAAATCTGATTCTAGTTAATTCATTTCATCCATTGGAAATATGCAGTTTGACTTGAACTTTGCAAAGTGCCTATGAGTTCCCACATTTTTAAAAATCCAGATAAAAATACAAAGAATTCAATTTAATTAAAAAAGGCTATCCCGCAAAAGTGATTCAAAAATTGGACCAAGGATTTGACAATCCCGCATTTTTACGTTCAGGTTCTGAATTTAAAGTAGTATGTGTTATTATATGGCAGAGCTATATCTGCATTTAGAAGGGGCAGGAAGATATTCTGTCAATTATTTTTCTGTTGACTGATTTTCAGTCAAATCTGGTCCATCTGCAATTTTCTTCATATATAAAGTTTTTATTTTTACAGTAAATCAAAATTTAAATTTAATTTATTTACTAATAAAAGCTATGCTTAACACATATAACTATTTTGAATTTCAATTTTTTGTGTTTTTGAGGCTTAATTTTTTATATTCCCTGTTTTGAAAGCTAATTAAAATAAATTCCACTTCTAGAAAATAAAACAAGAAAATTAAAAGTATCAAAGAATAATTTTTAAAGGAAAGACTTTATTTATTTTTTATTGTTGCAAAGTAAAAAAATTACATGTAAGAAAATTATAAATGAATCAGATTTGACTGAAAATCAGTCAGCAAAAGAATAGTTGACAGGGCATCTTCCTGCCCCATTTAGAAAGGCAGAAAACAGCTCCAGCAGACGTAGAGTGGGAAGCAGCAAAACAATTGTGCAGTTGAGCAATTGCTTCATCATTTTTTACTAGAGAAGGATCTGTTTTTGATTGGTTTGGCCCCTTATAAAAAAGGGGTGTTGCAATCCTTGGTTGGATCCATGGCTTATGTTACTGACAGATATCATTGGTTAGAAGATTGAAGCTTAAAAAATAATTCAGAAAACATTGAGGCAAAGTTTTAGGCGTTTGAGGGAGTAAGTCTAGGAGCTTATTTCATTATAGAAGTAAGTGGGTGCAGAATAGCTTAAGCTTTTGAAGAAAGGCATCCTGAAAGGGAAACTCTGGGAATCAAAGGCTACAAATGAGTGGCTGAATGGGAAGTTGAGAGATCTTTCTGGTGGAACCTTTGGGATCCCAACCTCAGTAAAGGCGCCCAAGCTGAACCTTGGTGGCTACACATCCAGAGCATGACTGGAGATCTCCTGGGCTATCCAGAAGACATAGATGAAGGATCAGCTGGTCAAGAGGACTTCAGAACGGTGAAAAGTCTGAAAGTTTCTAAGGGGACCACCTTCTGTTTTAATGAAGAGTTTTAACCCCTGATATTTAAGGTTAATTTTGCCATGAAATATTTCTCATATATCTATTATCCAAGTGTTAGGCAGGAATAGCAAGGCAGGTAGGGCTGTAGGAAGTTTGCACACAGCCAGAAACCTGATAAATAATGGTCTAGGACAAAAAAATATCTGAAGCTTATATCAAGGGGCAAGAGCTTTTGCAAAGTGAATTTGTAGGGCTGTTCCAGGAGATGTACACTTTCAAAGAAGGGAAGAAACAAACCAATGGAACTATATATAATGCAGATGCTATAATGATGATTATAAAAGCCATGGTGTGGTTTGAAAGGCTTCAGTATCACTTTAATGCTGTAGTGCTGGAACTCGGTCACTTGTTGAATGTCACCCCAACCCAGCCAGCCCCAGGCTTTGACCAGGACATACCTTGATGTCCTTTCAGGAGCAGGGGCATCACACATATAGTGGCATCTTCAGAGTTACTACTCTAACATGAAAGTATTGTCATGGTCTGGGGATAGTCAATGAGAAAAATCATTCTAGGGTCAATTAGTTCAAATGGGAAATTGGGACATTGGGATCAACAAAAAAATCAGATTTGGTTTTTTACTATAGGTTGGGGGTGGTATAAGAGGACAAGGTACACTTTTCAGCAGTGTACTCTTGTCCAGCAATCATAATTTAGGGATGACATTGGCCAGGATCAGGGTGGTAGTGGTGAAGAAAGCAGAAGTTGGGGTGGTTAGGCTTGTTGCAAATGGAGCAGGCACCAGTGAATGCCTTAGAATATGGCCTAATTTGCAACAGTTGTAGCAGGTAAAGTTGGTGCTGGGTTGTGGCAGAGGTATCATGGAGCATGCAGGATCCACAATCTTGAGCAAAGAACATTATCTCAAACTTGCTGTGAGAATCTTTGATCTTTGCCTTCATGGGTTCAGCAAGGGCTGCCTTGCTCTTGGCATTTGCTTCATTTGCAAAGGGGTTTTAAAATGCCGATCATGATATTGTCTTTGTTCAACTTCCAGTCAACATAAATACCATATTGCTGGCAAACAATACCATATGTGCCATCCAGGGTGCTAGGTTATATTTATAAATGAGAGCCATGTAGGGAGAAGATAAGGAAGCTTCAAAGCTGGGAATCCAAATAAACTTGTGAAAAGGTTCAGTAGTAGTAGTGTGATTAGTGTAGTAGTAGAATCGACATTCTGAGAGAGGACAGCAAAGGCTGCATCCTAGAAAGCAACAATGAAGTCCTGCATGCTGGTGAACTGAGAGATTTTAATCTGGTTCAGACAGCGACAGGTGTCAGGCTTATGGGTCACAAAGCGCATGTGGGCCTTAGTTTTCTAGCTCTCTCAACTAGAGAAAATATAATTTTGATGCCAGAGGTAAGCTTTATTGTATAATAGCGATCCAACTTTCTTTAAATGAGCAGTATCAGCCATATGCAAAGTTGTTGCAGTGATCCTCAAAAGAGAAGACCCAAGCCTTATATCCATCACCCCTAAAATTTCTCACATTCTGAGTAGCCCAGAATTTAATGAAAGATAGGGACTCATAGCGGGCAACCAAGGGGTGGTGGTCAGGAGAAACCCAGCAGAAGAGGAGGGGGAAGCCTCAGCAGGCTTAGCAACAACACGGGGCAGCATCACAACAGGCGCACAACAACAACAAACAGAAGAAAAATACAAGTGGGAAGATAGGTGAGACCTCCAAAAAAATTTAGCGGTGAACTACAAAAAACCCAAAATTAAAGTAAGGGAATAAAATAGCGGCTTGTTTAAAGTGAAGCGGATTCGCTTTTATAGGGGCTAAATTAGCGCTAGCCAATCTGCTTGGATTTATCAAATTCAACGAGCTCGGCGTTAACGCTATCACTGCAGCTCCAGTAAAGGTACAGGAAAGTTAATCGATTTTTAAAATTCGAGGCGGAAAATAAACTTTGGGCAGTAAAGCTTGACCTTACAACCGTAGTTGCAAGGCTTTAGTCTAACAAGATTCACTATTTTTTAAAGAATTCAACTTAACTTCCACTCAGGCATACCACATTTTACTTAGTCGAAATGGTTAAATTACATGATATGGGAGATGGCTACAACGAGTCTGTCATTATTGAAGACGAATACACAGACTCAGACCATGAGGAGTCTGAATTTGATGACGATGATGAGATTGAAGAGGAGACATTCTGGGAAAGAATAAAGGCTCTTCAAGACATCATTCCTATCACACAGCGCCGCAAAGTTTCAAACTTCGTAGGCTCTATATTCTCAACTGGTGCTAGCGTTCTTCGTCTCAGTGGGAAAACTGCCTGGGTTTTATCGACCACTGCATTCGTAGTTGTTCTCCCTCTTCTATATGAACTTGAAAGAAATGATACCACCATGGATTCCGTCAATGCTCCCTTAGATCCTAGCTCTCAGGTAAATAGCACCATATTTTGACAGCCGGTTCATAATTTTAATAGGATCAGCACAAAACTTCTGCGCTCTAGTATCTTCCCATAAAATAGCTACTTTGTCTATGATTTCTTGTCATATAGAGCCGGTAACTTTTATTTGTTAAGTAAAAAGCTTTCGAATAAATGTCTTATTTACATTCATTAAAATATACCGACTAACTCCCATAAAGCTTTCCGAGGGCTTATTTTTCAGCACCGGTTTGCTATCCCTGAAACCCTAATTCTATGAAGCAAACTCTGAAACCATGTTACCTCACCCGATTTCTGCAATAGCTTGTTTGATTATTTTTAAAATAAGTTTAGTGCTCATATTGGTTGTGAGCTTGGAAGCCTTTATTATCTGCCCGACTGCTTAGCTGTAGATAGCTTCTCCCTTTGGTGTAATTTTTTAATCGTTTGTAATACATTTATTGAGAATATTTGGCTTCAGGGGGTGTCTCTTTGTATTTCGATTGCAACTTTCTTCAGCGTCAAAATTAATAATTTTGAAGCGGGTTTACTTCTTTTAGATGCATGGATTAGAGCTACTTTTTGATACCGCTTTCAAAAGATAGATTTTATTATATGTGGTATGGCTGCCTATCAATTCCAATAGAACTTGCTTCATCCCTTTAGGAGTATAAGTTATAATTGTAATTTAAAATATTACAATCCGATATTATCTTTATATCATGTGTAAAAAGGCCAAGTATCAACTTCTTAACTTTTATCATAAACAAATCAATAATCGACACAAAAGGTAACAATATATTAGCACAGTATTCATTTGGATTTCAATCAACCGTTTGAGCGTTACTAGCATTATCACTACTTTTGGTCTTTGAGCTTATTGATAAGTCCAAAAAGAAAAGATTTGACATAATATCCTCAACTACTATTAAGCATTTAGCATATATCGTCCTCAGCAATAACTCGACATAGGAATGGTAAATCTGGCATATTTTGCCTGATTTGTTTATTTCTAAACTCCCACCTTTCTAGCTTACAATTGAATTTAAACTTTTAGGCTACAGATGTATTACCATTGGGAAATCGCAATATAACCCATCAAGCCGCTTAAGAAAGTTCAAACAAAGTCAAATCATTTGTACTAGGTTGGCTTGATAAAAACAACGACGGTGCATAAAGCTTAAACATCCAATAATACGTCTACTGGATGGCAGGAATTAAGTGTATATAATTGGATTCCTCGAGCGATTTCTTTATTAATACTTCACCAAGCTAAGCGAATGGTGCATTACGATATCTTACATATGTTCAAAACCAAGCTTCTTTCTGATATTCAAGCCTCCTGTCACAAATGTTTTCTTCAAAGCCAAAAGGCTGTGCTGTCAATTCAGAAGGAAGCAATTCTCTCATGCAGGGAATTGGATCATTCTTTCTACAAAAAACCCACATACCTTGTTATGCATGGAAAGCGAGTTGTATGTTTTAAAACCGGACCACGGTTCGGGGTGCACTTTGTAAAATGGATTTTACATTGCACTCCTGTAGAATTCGACAAGATGAAATGGTCAACTTTCGATTCGAAAAGCTGTCCTCTAATTATAAAGTATCCATCTATCATACAAACATGTTTTTAAACCGTGCGTGTGGTGCCCCAGCTGGATTCTAGGCGTCACTCAGAATCAATAGTTTCTGACAGCACTATTATTCAACATGGGAAAGAAATAGAGAGATCACAAAGCAAAAATAATTAGCTTCAATAAGCACTTTACCGAGAGCATGTATTTTAGAGTTAAAAGATGGGCACCAAGCTTATTCGCAGAGGTGATCAAGCAGCTCAACATAAGAGCCTTGTATGCGCTATTGTACTGGTAAGGTTTGGATAAAGTTACTTAAATGTTAATTCGTTGAGATCCAATCCAGGGGAACAATTCAAACCCCTGATTAAAAGCTTTGATTGAGGAGATCAAATAACCTATGTAAATCATAGTTTGCAGTGATAACCAAAGTAATCAAAGCCAAGGCGAACCTCGTAAACATCCAGAAAAGGAACTCTACTTTTTCATGGCATATCTATCATTTTTGAAAAACGAAATGATATGCTTAAGTACTTTCCCTCCCCTTTTCAATAATTAATGATATATGATAATGTTGAGTATCTACTTCTGAGAAGTGTTGCAACTGAACTATTCCTAGTTCAGTATTTGTGTTGGCAGAAGACAACAGTCTAAGGAGAGGACAGAAAAAGGGGTTAGGAATAAAATGATCTTTATTTAGAATATTAGGAGTTTTATACCAGGGTAAAGAGTCATTAGGCCTCTAAGGGGGTGGTACCAGTGACAGATATATAGTTAATGTGTGACCAGGTTTGAGATAAAGTTATTATTGGGATCTTTGTTGTAATTACTCTCACTTCTCATAAGGGAATACAAGATCCCATCAAATTGAGTAAATTAAGAGAAGATATCATATTAGACCCATCATGAGGCAACTTATTGAGCACCCCTTGTGTATTGTGAGATACATTGACAACTGTGATTCCATTTTGGTTGCAACAGAAGCATATAATATAATGTAATGTAAAGAAATATATTTATAATAAATTGATATCTTTATTGAGAAATAAAAAGAGCTTTATATATTTATTGGTATGTCACATAGTGTTCAAGTAGATCATTGTTACAAAAGTAACAATTTTGATGCCCGGCGGGAATCAAACCCGCTCCTAGCCACCAGGTGGGGCTAGCGGGCGGGGGAGATTTGCCTGCACCTGGATTTTTGCTTTTTGAAGCGAATCCAGGTGTGGGAACCATTCCCGCCCTGGTGTAGCTGCGGGGCCCATTCTGGGCCCCAAAAGCTACGCCCAAGCCTTGGTGGGTTTGGCTGGGCCTGGGCAGGCTATTTTTAGCTTCCCAGTAAACCCAGCTCAAGCCCACCCTCCATTAAGTAATTTGGGGTCCCCAATTGGGGACCCCTTTTTAATCAAGTTCCTTGGCCTCAGGAAAGCCTGTCAAGCCAGCTCAAAAAAGATTATCAAATTGGGAAAAATCCCATAACCCCAGAAGCTAAACCTGCTAGAACCAATGGCCAGCCAAGCCAAGATGGACCACCAAAAAGCCAAACAACTGTTCCTGAAACCCCCAAAAATGACCATGAAGCAGCCAACCAAACAGCAGAACAGGAGATGTCAAGCCTTGCCACACAGATAGCACCAGAAGAATGCCCAGAGGGACTTGCATGTGAGTAAGTATATAAACCAGAAGCACCTGAAAAAGTTCTGTATTGTCATTATTACCAAATAAAAGTTGTTATGAACCTTTGGTTCACCAATCTGCTTCCATACCTATTTTTGATACTCTTCCATCTGCATACACCCAAGCGTCAGTACCCATCCACTGGGATAGATAGCCAGACTCCAGTTGACAAAACCAAAGCCTTTGACTACTACTGTCTGCCCAACGCTCTATTTGGCCCTGTGCATTTAAATGAGTACCCCCCAAATCCTGACCACAAACCCTGGACATTGGAGGACTTGCAGTGGTACACCCGCCCAAACGCACCCAAGGAACCCTATCAAATTGTCTGTGATGGCAAAGCAATCACCATCTACCCTTTGACCTTCAATGGGAAGTACACTAATCCTGCTGCCTACCTGGTCCCCATGGAACCACCCCTGAAACCTAAACCAACCATCTCAACCCCACCCACCTCTGACGCCACTGGCTAGAATAGTCAATTCCTGGGAGTGCTTTACCTGGCGCTCACAGGATTGATTGACTCTGCCTTGCCAACGGCCGGGCCTGGGTCTGTGGTTGGGAAGGCCCTTTCCTACCTGGTAAAGCTAGGTCCCATCATCTGGTGGGCCATACCAGTACCTGCTTCAACTCCTCCCTCACCTACTGGAGCCCCACAGTACTCTTGGTATCCTGACAATCATGGTCTTAAAAGAAGATGATTCTCTGAAGAATTAATGAGCTGACCTAGTATAAAGTCTGAATCAAGCCCTGAAGCCATCTTTCACTTGATAGTCAAGACATTTCTTGGGGAAATTATTTTCCAAGAGGGAGTAATTGAGGATGTTATGGCAAATGCATTATTCACATAAACTCAGAGAGACAATTTGCACTATGTGCATTATAATTGTTATGTGTATACTTCTGGGAAGTATAATAAACAAGATGAAGGGGAAAATTAAGAAGAGAATGATACTCTATTGGATATGAATATAGGATAATATATAGTATCATGGAAAGCCACATACTGTTCATGTACGTCATGGAGGTCATGGGGATTATCTGAGTAATGTTCCTCCTAGGTCACAAGGCTTATTCAAGTTGTATTCCATTTAGGATCTAGATTATTTGATCCCTGTAATAGATGGTCAACTGATAGTAGTGCCACCAATTTACTGGTAGATTGGTGAGCCATTTGGTGACTCATTTGGTGATCTACTTGGGGTGTTAGTTCCCCAAGAGGGAGTAATCAAAGATGTTGCAACATCTCCCCCTGGGGTTCTGGAAGGCAGAGCCTTGAGAATTTTCTTAAATGTGTCAGGGATACAAGCTTGGTATTAATTCAGCTTGGCGTTGGGGACAAGGAGTCTGGAATTTTGTTGGGCTGTTCTTGCTTTACACAGGCAGAGTCAGTTGTGGTGCATATGTTTTAGTTCAGTTCAGGCTCCAATTCCTTTGACAAGGTAGGTATTGTTGGGCTTGACTTCCATGACAATGCCTGGTCCACATAACCCTGGTTCCAACTTGTGCTGATCATGGTTGACAACCCAGATTTTGTCCCTGACTTGGAATCTTTCCTGTTGTAGTGGGATTGCTTCTCTCTCAACTCTTTTTTATTCCATGTCTTCCTGGTCTCTTCTAGCATGCTGTACGTTGGGATCACTGTCAACTGGCAATTTTTTGGTCAGAGGTAATTGTGGTCCTGTGGTTGTACTAACAAGAGCAGGCTTTTTTCAGGAATATTTCTGACATAACCCTAATACTGAATAAAAGGAAAAGTTGGGGAAAGATAGCTGAAACCCCAATTCAAGGGGCAAAATTTGATAAGGAATTTCCTCCCTTATTAGGGGAAAATAAAAATAAATTTGGGGAAAACCCGGATCTTGGTGGGTGCTGGACTAATTTATCATCCGGGCAGGCACCCACCACCACTGCGCAGACGCCTGCCACGCCTTCCAGCACCCACCCAGCCACCTGCCCGCCCGCTTGCTTATCCCCTTGCCAGCGTCCCAGCCAGGCCCCTGCCACCCACTCGCTCACTTGCCCAGCCGCCAGCGTGCCCGCTGCCAGCCCCCAGCCCACCTGCTTGCTCCCCGGGCCCCAGCTGGCTGCCTGCCACCCACCTGGGTCCCAGGGCCCACCCTGCAACCAATCATAAATTCCCCTGGAGTAAAGCCAATCAAAAAAACCCCTCAAAACAGGGAAAATTCAGAAACCAAAATTTCCCCTCCAGAAGAGGGAGGGAATAATAATCCAGGGTTTAAAAATAAGTTTGCCACCAACCAATTAGGTGCTAAGCTACAGACCACATGGGCCAGGCCAAACTCTATCCAAAACAATATTCTTGAGACCAAAATAGCTTCTGATAAGGAAGTGACTCCCATCCCTCACCTAGCACCAGGGCAACATGGAATTATTGGTTCACCTCAAGAACTTTCCAACCAACCACAGATAGCAGGAGAGCAGGAATTTGACCATCTTCCCAAGTCCCAATTGCTATTCCTACCTTCCAAACTTCTGGGATTTCCCATCCCCTGTTTTTTCCTCCCAATTGCAAAGTTTTTCACAGGGGAAAGAACTATAAATAAAGGATCTCACCTCAGTAATAGCTTGTGCTATTATTGAGATTAATACCCTCAATAAAAGTGAAATTCAACTTAAAACTTAAGTCAACTTACCAATCAGCCCCAGCCAGCCTTCCTCCAATCCAAGGAAGATGAACCACCTCATATTCACAGCTGTGCTCACAGCTTGCCTTGGAATTGGAGGCTACCAACAGGGGTCAGAGTTCTTTGGGCCCTCCCCAGATGGACTAGGTCATGACCCTCACTACAATCCTGGTCAACCAAACTCCTCCCAGACTGGACCCTGGCCTCCCCTGGTGCCTCCACATTCTACACTCTCTATTGCAATGTACACCTCCATGTATTACATCTTAACCTACTTTGCTGGGAGCTTTGGAAGATACAACATACACGCAAAGATCTTCTGTTGGCTGATGACTGTGTACCCTATTGTTACCGCCTTGACTGGGTTCCAGTTCACCAACCTGTTGCCATACATCCTGCAAGTAGTACCTACCGTAACTGGGTATTATAGCTTTTGTCCATAGACAAGTTCATATAGGCTTTTGTCTGTGTTACGGTTGACTTGTGTCCTACAGAACATGAGTGCTGTTGGCAGCATGTCAACTCAGGTCTTTGGATTGTTAGCAGATAACTTACTGAGGGCTTCTACAAACAAGCTGTTTATTTGTTTTACACGTCCATTTTCTTGAGGGTGATATGGGCTGGTAGTGATGTGTTTTATCCAATTCTTGGCAAGGTAAATATTGGTGTCAATGGTCTTAAGTTCAGGGCCTCTGTCTGTGATCAGGAGGTCAGGTTTCCCAAAATTGGCTATGATTTCTTTCCTAATAAATTTTCTCACATCATTGCCTTTGTGTTCTTTTGTGACTTGTGCCACAGGCCACCTGATTGTATAGTTGACAGCTGTTATGATGTAATTTTTGCCCTTGTTTTTGACAGACATTGGTCCCACAATATCCAGTGACCACACCTTAAATGGTTGTGTGATGGATACAGGTACTAATGACTTGGGTGGTGTCTGGTTTTGGGCATACTTCTCATAGACTTTGCATTGTTCCAGTATCTCTCTGATATCATCTAGCATGTTGGTCCACCAGTAGCATGTCTTGAGATATTTGTGCAAGTTTCTGCTACAGGTGTGTCCCAGGTCTCTGTGATATCAGAGGATTTTGTTAATCTCTTGCGTTGACGGGGCGTAAGGTACAGTGTCATCATTTGGAAGTATTTGGTGCAGAGTGCCACATAAGTTTTGAACAGATGTTTGTTCTTAAGGACCTTCTCTTGGATATCCATTAGGGCGCCAGGTGGAACCCTTCTTGGAGATTCCCCATGATGAGCATGGGCCAGTCAGGGTCTCTATCAGCGCATAGGACATATTTACTGTATAGCCTTGAAAGAGCATCTGCAGTAAGCATTTCCTTGCCTGGCTTGTATTTGATTTGCATGGGGTATCTCTGTATGAGACTCATCCACTTGGCTTGCCTTCTTGACAAGTGCTGTTGTGTCTTAAGGAATATTAATGATTTGTGATCAGTGAGGACTTTAAATGTTTGGGCTCCTTCTAGATAACATTGCCATTTCATGAGGCAGTGTACAATGGCTACTAATTCTTTATCATGTATGGGAAATCTTTGTTCACTGTCATACAGCTTTCTTGACTTGTAAGCCACAGGGAGGAAGTCCTTTTCTGCCGTCTGGATACAGATTACTCCTCTTATGGTGCAGTCAGACGCATCAGTTTCCAACTTGTATATCCCTTCATAGTTTGGGTATTGAAGAATAGGGGCGGTAACCATTTGTTCTTTTAGCTGGCAAAAATGTTGGTCTCTTAGAGGTGTCAATATAAATTTGGTCATTTTTCCTGTAATGGCAGACAGGGGGGCTGTCAGAGCATCCCAGTCAGGGATGAATATCCTACGTAGGCTACCATGCCTAGAAGGTACAGAGTTTGTTTTTGTTTCTGGGAGCTGGAATTTTGGTTATGGCACATATCTTTTCTGAGTCTGGTTTAATTATGTCCTTGCTGATAATGTGACCAAGGAATGGGGGTTCAGCCAAGTGGAAGTCACACTTCAATGGCTTGGCAATGTTTTGGTTTTCTTTGAGGGTGCAGAGGACCAGGCAGACATCTTACCAGTGTTGTTTTAGGGTTTGGCTGTAGATAATTATGTTGTCAAGATAGATGATTACTTGCTTCCCAATGTGTTCTTTTAAAACCTTGTTCATGAAGGTCATGAAGGTTCTGGGGGCATTGTCATACCAAAATTAAGGACAAAACAATTGAAGTATCCATACTTGGTTCTAAATGCAGTCTTTGGAATGTCTTCAGGCTTTACGCAAATTTGATGGTAGCCTGCTGTAAAATCAATTTTTTTGAAGATTTTTGACCCCCCAGGGCGTCAAAAAGGTCATCAATTAGGGGCAGGGGATACCTGTTCTTAATTGTGACCTTGTTGAGCGCTCTTTAATCTGTGACTAAGTGGAGTCCTCTATCTTTCTTTACCACAAAGAAGACAGTGGCACCAAAAGGCAATTTTGAGGGTCTAATGAGGCCCTTTTTGAGCACTTTGTCCAAATAGGTTTTCAGGTGTTGTCTTCTTGGGGTGTAATGCGGTAGATGGGCCGTGATTTTGGAACACTCCCCTTGAGATCAATTTTGTGTTGTATGCCACGGTCAGATGATAACCCTGGTAGGGTTTATTGGAAGACTGAAGGGAACTCACTGACAAGCTGATCTTGGATATAGTCCTTTTCATTTCCGGCCTTTTTATTCTTAAATTGGATAATCTCATATGTGCAGGTGTTCCAATTGATCTTGCTGGGGTCAGTTTCCTCTTCTGTTTCCATGATTTTCACAAGCACATATTCTCTCATAAGTGTATCAAGGTGAGTTGGGTAGATATGGTGGTGTACTTTGCCTTGTTGTATTGTGAGGGTTACGCTGTCCCAGTCAATGTGATGTTTGGTCTTTCTCATCCAATCCAGGCCAAGTATAACATCATATTTGGGGATTGGCATGATAGGACCGCTAAACATTGTTTGCACGTCTCCAATTCGGGTGCAGAAAGGTTTTAATTCTCTGTTGACTGGTGTGCTCCTGTTGTCTGCCATGATAACTCTCTTGATGTTGCTTTGGACTATTGGTAGTTTCATGAGGTTGGAAAATTTCTTATCAACAGGGTTTGGTCTGCTACTATGTCAAATAGTGCTGTGCCCTGATATCTTCAAAAGCAGAAAGGATATGTGAGGGGTTTATTTCCAGTTTGGGCGGCAAACAGTAGAGAGCAACAGGAGGGTACTTGGATCATGGTGATTGAATCCACGTCCTGGTCCCTGTACAAGTCTTGTGAGTTGGGGGAGGTCAGATTGCCTAAGCATTCCCCTGAGTTTTTCCCTCCTTGTTGGTGTCTTCAGTACTTGCTTGGTTAGCCTGTGCTGTATAGTTCCTGTTTTGAGGATGGGAGTTGTTGGCTCAATTATTTTGCTTATTGGGGTGAGGGTCCTTCTTTGCTGTGGGGCTTTCCTTTTGCTTGTTTGTTGTGTGTAGATTGTCATATTTATGAGCTGTGTTTCATCCTTCCAAGAATACGTCTTGGAGGTTCTTGCAGCAGGTTATATCAAACTGACGTCTAATGTGTGTGGGGAGGCCATTGTAGAAGTCCAACCAAGGCCCTGGATTGTCAAAGTTGATGATACTGGGGGCTTAGTCATGTAAGCCTTCATACACTGCAATATAGTCCTCAATTGTTCCTGTCATTTTGACAGTTCAAAGTTCTGTCATGATCACCACATCAGAATTCTTCATGGCAAACTTTTTGAGGAAGGCAACTTTGAACATGTCCCAATTTTCATTTTGGTCAGGGTGTTGGTCAAGCCATTCACTTATAAAATGAGAGGCAGCTTCCATGACACAGAGGGAGACTTTGCTGGCCCAGAGTCTGCGGGGGTAGCCTACTTGTGTGAACTTGCTTTGTGTGCTGTTGATCCAGAGGTTGACGTTTTCCTGGCGTAACCCTACAAAGGTCCAAATTTCTGCTGAACATAGGCGTTGGAATACAATGTTAGGTATTTCAGGCTGTTGTGTCTCTGTTGCAATTGGGGATGGGCTTAGAAGTTTACAGGCTTTGAGAGCATTATATTGTTTGATAGGTACAAGGACATTGTTGTAGATGAAAAAACCTGCAGGGACATCTTGTCCTTCTTCATAGTCTCTCCAACTGGTAGGGAGGGCCATTTGTTGGGTCTTTTTCTTGGGATGAATTTTTCCTTTGAGTTGGGTAGGTATGGATAACCTACCTGTGCTACCACTGTTGTGAATATACTTCTGGGAAGTATAATAAACAAGATAAAGGGGAAATTTAAGAAGAGAATGATACTTTATTGGATATGAATATAGGAATATATATAGTATCATGGAAAATCACATACTGTCATGTACGTCATGGAGGTCATGGGGCTTATCTGAGTAATGTAACTATTAAGTCACAAGGCTTAATCAAGTTGTGTTCCGCTTAGGATCTGGATTGTTTGATCCCTGTAATAGATGGCTGAATGATAGTAGTGCCATCAATTTACTGGTTGGTGAGCCATTTGGTGACTCATTTGGTGATCTAATTGGGGTGTTAGTTCCCCAAGAGGGAGTAATCAAAGATGCTGCAACACAATGCATACACCTGAATTATATAGATATTACATCATATCTAATGATTTAGTATTGGGAGTCAATGTGTCTTCTGGATGAGCTTTATATCTAACAAGCATGTTGAAATCAACTTTAATTTGCAACAACTGCTGCTACATTTAATGCTTTCATAGGTAAAAATAATCAAAATATTTTTTTGATATTCTTACAGTAGTTTTAAAAGCTATGGCAACAAGCAAAAACAATCCAGATTTAAACAAAGTGAACTCAGATTTAAGCAAAATTAAAAATAAATGAATTTATATTGATTTACAATAGATTTGGTTTCATTTCAATTTTTTTTAAATCTGAATTCATTTTGTTTAAATCTGAGCTCATTTTTTTGTGGCCATAGATTTTAAACCTACTGTATCAGCATTCCCAATTAATTTAAAACCTTGAACAGTATCAAATCAACAATGTTAGTTGGTCCCATCTTCTTAGGCACTAATATCTATTTATCATGATTTAAAAACTTGAACTTATCAGTTTTATTAAAAGCAGATTCAAAATAAATATTTTCTTTCTCATGTACTCTTTGGAACTTCAATGAGCCTCTGAAAGAGTTTTATTGTTTAAACACTTCAGCTGAAACTTTCTAAACCCTAGCCTTATGCCATATTAAGCTTAAAAACTGAGGCTTACACCTATAGACCAGCTAAAATAGGCAGCAGGAAGTTTCAAAGTTTATACAGACTAGACTGTCAACAAATAGTTTATCAGACAATCCATCAAGCTTTTGATTAATATTGCTGGGCTTGCCAGGGGGTTCAAGGAGAGTTTTCTAAGTCTTTCAGCATTTTCATTGTGAGTGGCATTCTGGTGCGGCTAAATTTTTAAGCACTTAAATCCAGAATGAGTTTTGGCATCATCAGAGACCAAATTCTTGCCACCATCAGTTACTATGATTTAAGAGAATCCAGACTCTAAAAAAGCTTCAGACCCAATGTATTGATGAACTGTGATACTTTTATGGTATTTTTTGATCCAACTTCAGGTTGCTAAGTTAATTGATCCGCTGCAGTAATAATGGATCACTTGCCAAAGTCCTTTTAAATGCTTAAAAAGCCAACAGTATTAAGAGTCTATTTCATAAATAAATAATATTATCAACTGAAATCACAAAGGTATCTGTAATAGAGCAAAAAAAGCATTTATACACTTTGCATCAGTGTAAACCCTATTTAATGTAGAGGTTTCTTACAGTGGTTGTATAGCCTGTTAAAATTGAAAAATTGACTCAGCTTAAAGAGAAATAAAAGATCAACATATTTATATTGATCTAAAATAGATTTTGATTTACCTCTATTTTGTTCTGAGCTGGTTGATTTTGGTTTAAGTTTAGGTGATTTTGCTTTAGAATGAAGTGGTTTCATCTATCTCAACAGGTTATGAAGCTACTGCAACAGTGACCAAACCTTTAAATGCAACAATCTGTATAAGAGTTTTCAAAGCTAGAGCGCTAAGTAAAAATGACCCATCTGCAAACAAATTTAACTCAGATTGAAATGAAATTAATGTTGAAACCGCAGGCTCAACCCGCCAGCAAGGTTCCAATCAAGCGGGTTTGTGACCCACAATCCAATTATCTGGTCACTTGAAGCCAGACTAGGAAGTCAACTCAAATTACCAAATTCAACAACATGAACATATGATGATCCTTTACAGTGGATACCTTGTTTTGGTGCTTCTATTGCTATCAGGATCAAGCTACCCCCTTCTTCCATACAACCGTGTGATCAACACTATCATGTTCCTGTTATCCATTGATTCACATGAACTATATAATCACTATCTCACAATAAAGATTATTATCTAGCTTCTAAATATTTTTTCCCATGTAACTCTGCTAAAACAGCACAGTTACCACATTGGTAGCACAGGTAGGCTCTCCATCCTACCTTATCTTGAAAAATTCTGCCTGTTATCCGCACATGCTGTGGCCAACAAATCCTTGACAGAATTATGTCAGGCCTCCCACCCAACTGGACTCCATACACTCCTGGTACCAAAATACCCAATGGTTTTGTCCTATACCAAAATACAGTAATCCCGCTACCCACCTTCAACACCATGTCTGCACAAGGGTTCTTTCAGGCTCCGCCATCAATGCCGCAACCAGCCAAAAAAACCACCATGCCCGCCTATGTAGCTCAAAGACTACAAAGTGCCACCTTGGAACCTTTTGCCAGGGCCAACAACGACAACACCACTGCATGGATCCAGTCCGGCCAGAGTAAACTAGCTCAGATGGAGTGCTCACAGCAATTTCGGATCACAGAGATTTCCATTTGCCTGACCCATGACGCTGGCACCTGGTGCAACAAGCGGCATAAAGAGCACACTGAAAAGAACTGGGATACCTTTAAGCAAGACTTCCTGACAAGATTTGTGTTAAAGGATACAGTGCTCATGATCATTTGCTAAGTAAAGAACCTGACCCAGACAGGCACTGTAAAGGAACTCACCTGCGCCTACGAGGAACTCTGCCTTTGTGCACCCTCCAACATGGCCTTTGACACCCCAGCCACACACCTCATGTACTACAACACTCTCAAGTTGCACGTGATGAAACATGTGAACCTGGATCAGGTGATCAACCTGCAAAGCCTATACTGTGAAGCAGAAAAAGCAGAACAGACATCCAACACTCTGCACAAGGCACAAACTGGGAAACAAGAAAGACCCAAGGATTCCCATCCAAGCAGGCGCTCCTCTCAACCACCTCCTGGAGGCAACAGAAGCAACACCAACCACAAGCCCATGGGTTCCAATGGACATGGAAATGGAAACAATGGCAAGTCAAACCGTACCCATTTCTGCATCACTGCTACACAAGGCAACCCAGATGAGGGAAAAGCCCGGAGAGAGCACTAAGTGAGCCAAGCTCTCCCCACGCAACTCCTGACTTGCCCAACAGTGAATACCAACCTGAGGACGTGGACCAATGCCCAATGATCCAGGTGCCCTTGGAAGACCCAGTTCTGTACACCATTGCCAGACATCCCAATAAATTGATGTCCTATCCTTTCTGCTTTTGCAGTTACACAGGCTCAGCACTCTTGGACTCAGGTGCTGACCAAACCTTAGTCAACAGCAGCTTTGTGAATAAGTTCAAGCTGGCCACTAATCCTTTGCGGATTAAAAATTTGGTCCTGGCTGATGAACACCACACTGCTGTGACAAAGGAAACTGCCCCCTTCTCCCTCATTCTTGAGAATCTCCACTCCATCATTCAAGATCCCATCATTGACTTTCCCAAGTTTGATATTGTACTGGGACTAGACTGGTTACAAAAGAACAACCCTCACAAAGACTGGGCAACCTCAGTATTGACCATCAAGCGTGAAGGTGTCAATCACCATATCTACCCTGACTCTGTGGACCAACTACTACGTGACCACATCTTTGTGCGTATCACAGAGACCCAGGGTGAGAAGAAAGATTTGAAGCCAATTGACTGGGACTCCTGACAGTACGAGATCATACACTTCAAAGACCACCAGGACACCTCCACACCTCAGGACCGCAATATTGTGGCCCACCACCCAGAAAGTTTTAAGGAAGCGTTACCTGGGCTGCCTCCTGAGAAGCATATTCAGCACTCTATCCAGATCAAGGGGGCCGTACCCAAGGCACGCCCTATCTATAGGCTGACCCCAAAAGAAGACAATGCCTTACGCGCCTACCTCAAGGAAGCATTGGAAAAAGGACTTATCTGCCCCTTACAGTCTCCCTTTGGGGCCGCTGTATTCTTTGTGGCTAAGAAGGACGGTACCTTACGCCTGGTCACAGACTACTGCGCCCTAAACAAAGTTACCATTAAGAATTTTTATCCACTACCACTGATTGACGACCTCTTTGATGCCTTGGGAGGAGCCACTGTCTGCTCCAAGATTGATCTAACCGCAGGCTACAATTAGATTTGTATCAAGGAGAAAGACGTCCCCAAAACGGCCTTCCACACTAAATATGGCTCCTAGAAATGTGTGGTGCTCAACTTTGGTATGACCAATGCCCCCTCCATCTTTGTAACCTTCATGAACAAAGTGTTTGTGCCCCACATAGGCAAACACACCCTAGTGTACCTAGACAAAATTATTGTCTACAGTCCCTTGGTGGAACAGCACCACAAAGACCTGGAAGCAGTCTTTGTGACCTTGGCACAGCACAAACTGTTGGCCAAGCCCTTCAAGTGCCAGTTCTTCTGTGAGTAACTACCCTTCCTGGGACATATAGTCTCAAAGGACGGCATCAAACCTGACAGTCAAAAGATACAGGCCATCTTCAAGATGCCACCACCCAAAGATTAGTCAGAACTCCGCACCTTCTTGGGAATGGTGGCCTATGTACAACGCTTCATACCTGACTGTGGCATCTTGACTGCCCCTTATCTGCCATAAACAGCGCCAAATCTAAGTTTGTGTGGACCCCCCAACGTGACCTCTGTTTTAGACGCCTTAAAGAGAAGCTCACGACAGCTCCCATCCTGCAATACCTCAAACGTGACAGGGAATACCAGATGGAAACCAACGCCTCAGATGCATCCATTGGGAGAGTACTACAAATCAAAAATAGTGACGGTGACTTCCTGCCTGTAGCCTAAAAATTGCAGAAATTGACAGATGGCAAGTGTCAATATCCTATCCATGACAAGAAACTGCTGGCTATTGTGCACTGCCTAGTCAAATGGCACTGCTACCTAGAACACCAGGAAGAATTCACAGCATTAACCATTCACAAGTCACTCATCTATTTCAAGACCCAAGAAAATATGTTGTCCCACCAAGCGTGGTGGATGGAACTATTAGAGAGGTTTAACATGCTCATCTAGTACAAGCCTGGGGCCAAGCTTGCCATGGCAGATGCCCTGTCCTGTCTATATGTCTGTGCTTCAAGAGGAGAGAATGGGCTCAACCCAGACTGGCCTCTCCTGGTGTTACAAACAAAAGACAATGGGTTCCCCCAGGCACAACCAACATAACCAAAAAAACAGCCATTAAGAATGAACATCTCTTTTCTGATGTATGTGGGACTCTTCACAGAAAGATGACTGATGGCACAACTATTCCCTACATCCCCACACATCAGTAAGTCATCACTATCCTTTGCTATCACAGAGACCTTGGACATACCAAGAGCAGAAACCTATATGAGTTCCTAAAACATAAAGCCTGGTGGCCAGCCTTATACCGCAATGTCCAGGAAGTTCTAGACCAATGTGAGGTGTGCAAAAAGTTTTCCAAAAGCAAAACCCCGCCAAAGTCAGTACTTTTTATCCACAAAGAATTAACTTTCAAAGTATGGGCTACTGACATTGTTGGCCCCATGCCAGGAAAACAAAACAATAAGAAATACATCATCACTGCCATTGACTTTGCAATGAGATGGCCTGTAGCCCAAGCATTAAAGGCACACACCAACAATGATGTTTGACATTTTATTGGCAAAGAAATAATCAGCAAGTTTGGAAAACCAGAACTCCTAATAACCAATGGAGGCAAAGAGTTGACCTCCAAAAACACCAATGTATACCTCACCAAGAATGGGGTCAAACACACTGTAACAACACCATACCACCCACAGGCCAATGGATGCGTAGAGCGGCTCAATGGCAGTCTTGTGCAAGCCTTAGCTAAACTCACCGCTGGGAGACCTGAAGACTGGTATAAGTAGCTACCAACCACACTACTTGTGTGTCAAACCTGAGCAAACAGATCCACCGGAAAAATCCTGTTTGAACTGGCATACAGCATACAGCCAAATATCATTCAAGCATTGACAGGACCTAAACTGGAAATTCCAAGTGAAGTTCCCCCGCTCAGACCCTCAAGTAATGGAGGCTAATTTTGAGAAAACAGCCAAAGAGGATGAATGTCTGAAAAAGACATTTGTTCCCATCCGCAATAGACATGAAGTTGGGGACAAAGTATGGGTCATGAATGTTGACAAGAGCAAGTTACAACCTGAAAAAGTGGGGCCAGCAATCATTCTAAAGGTAAACAATAATAACACTTACCTTGTGCAAGGGCTTGGCAAATGTAAGCAAGACAAGACCCTACACTATGACTGCCTACGACTCTGAAAAGCAAGACAGAAACAACAGGAAACCGCCCTACCCACTACAGAACAGCAGCTAGTTCAATACAGCACACAGGCTCCTGATAACCTCCCTGACAACAATCCCCCAGAGGAGGCCGACCTTCAGCCGGGGGGGGTGTCAAAACCGCAGGCTTGACCCACCAGCAAGGTTCTAACCAAGCAGGTTTGTGACCCGCAATCCAATTATCTGGTCACTTGAAGCCAGACTAGGAAGTCAACTTGAATTACCAAATTCAACAACATGAACAGATGATGATCCTTTATGGTGGATACCCTGTTTTGGTGCTTGACTCATTATCAGGATCAAGCCACCCCCTTCTTCCATCCAACTGTGTGATCACCAATCATGTTCCTGTTATTCATTGATTCACATGAACTATATAATCACTATCTCATAATAAAGATTATTATCTAGCTTATAAATATTTTTCCCCATGTAACTTTGCTAAAACAGCACAGTTACAACGTTAACTCAGATTCAAGCAAAATTTAAAAAATGAATTTATATTGATCAATAATAAGTTAGGGTTGACTTCTATTTTGCTCTATGTTATGTTGGATTTTTTTTTGCATTGGAGCTGGTTCTTTTTACTGATGAGTTATTTTTGCTTACAGATGAGTTGATTTTTCTCAGTGACAAAGCTTTGAAACTACTTTATATCAGAAAAATGGATGACAGGTACTTCAAAAAACTTCTCATTCAGCTGGATGGACATCAAACCATGGTAAGGCTTCTATAAAATTTAGTTGTAGACTTGATAAATCCAGACCCTGTTTCATTCATTGTAGTGTTGCAACTGGGTCAACTAGCCCAGTTGCTACCATATCTCATAATACAGTAGTTTTAAAAGCTATGGCAACAACCAAAAATACCTCAGATTTAAACAAAATCCAACTCTCAGGTTAAAATATACACTCTGTTAACAGGGTTCATTGGTGTTAATGGGCAAAATGAGTCAACACAGCAACAAAAGGCTCACACACAAAGCAAAATCATTCAAAATACAATCCTAAATACATTGATTCACAAACAAAATGGTATGAGTTGACTTTTGGTGTACATATGGGTCATTATTTTAGGGATTAGGCCATTTTCTAATACACATGCTGCCCAAGTCGCAGCATAACAGTTCGATTTTGAAAAAATCAAATTACAAATGTTTATATTTAAAACAATAATAGCTCAACAAAAAGTTAATATTTTTTCACACTGTAAACTATCAAAATAAAGCTAAGGATCTTATCTTTCTATTAATGTTAAAATATTAATATATATAATATTGAATATTAAAGCAAAAGCAATTTAAAAGAGCATATGTCAGATTTTATTATATTATTTTGATAATGAAATAAAATAGATTTCTTAAAGCTTAAAAAGTTATTTTTCATTAAGCAATATAAGCTTTTTATTTAACAAAATTAAAGATAAGATCAAGAGCATTATTTCTGCATTTTATTTTATTTAAAAAGCTTAATTATTTAGGATTTTATGGTAGTTTAAAGTTAGGACGTTAATTTATTTGCTGTTTAGATGAATTTTGAGGTTCAAGTGAACTGCGAACCTCAAATTAAGCATTTTTTAATACAATTATTTAATATTTTATCATTTTAAAAATATGCGGAATAGTTACAATTAAGTTAATACATCATTTTAATTGATTTGCATAGATTACAGAGAGGATATGATGTAATTTGATGCTTAGCTGATACACATATATCACTTGTGCATGAAAACTGGGGATTTCATTTATTCTAGAAATATAAATTCAAGTTGAAATTGTAAATAAAGCTGTCACATCATTTTTTTCAGAATGGTGTCATAAGACTTGGTATATAAGAGCTAAAGCACCACCTAAGGTTTACTTCAAACCATCTTCACAAAAAGATATAATTCCTGAAACCAGCACTCTTTTGCAAGGCATCTCTAAAAAGCATCTCTTTATCAGCAATCACAAATCCAATATTATGGAATCTGTTAACTTTACTTCTGCCATGAAGCCATTTTCCTCACTGAGAGCATCAACAAAAAGAGAAAGAATTGCTATGCTAAGGAAAGCATTCCTCTTTGTTTCTGGAGGCAATCTTAATTCCTTCATCAATCACTTCCTCACTCAAACTGAGTTTGGAAAAACAGATTTCATTCCTTTAATTCAAAATCAGAAACTAAATGGGATAATTGACAACTTAAAGGATCTTCTGAAATCTGCTCCTCAAAAGCTTCTCCCAGCCTTGAGATCTCTGGTTACTTCCAGTTACTCTTTAAAAGAGCTTACTGATATGGGATTTAATATAACCAAAAGTGAGTTTGAATACTCAAGAAAAATAATAAAAATAAAAATGTAAGCTTAAACAAAAAAAGCCAAAAAGATAATAACTATTCATTAAAAAAAGAAATGATCAAAAAACAATTAAAAAACTACTGGAAAATTCTTTTGAAACAAGTCAGTTTACAAAAAAAGCACCAGAAAAAATTTATAAAGACATTGAAAAAGAAATAAATGAATATTCAACTGAAATAAAATATTCTCTATTAAAAACAAAAAAGAAATATATGAAAATATGAAAATAAAAAATGAAATTTCAATATCACTTTCAACTTATTATAAATTAATACCAAAAAATATAATAAAGAGTAAAAAACAAACTGACATGTGTAATATTTGTAACTTAAAATTATCCTTAGAAAAAAGAAAAGAAGAATGTGAAAGTAAAAACTTATTATGCCAGAATCTATAAACAGTGACTTAAAAGCTATTAATCAGCACCAAGATTTTATGCTCATCAAAATAGGGAATATAAGAAAGATATCAATGAATTAGATAATGAATCATGTATTATAGTCATAGATTTTAAGGAGAATTTAAAAGTTGGTGGTGGTCCAATTGAAACCAATAACTGTCTTTATTCCAAAAGACCTATTTCTTTATTGGAGTTTGCATTGATATTTAAAGAAAACAATAAAGTTAAATATGAATACCATGATTTTTTATCTCAAATATTGTCTCATGATTCTTTGTTTTCAGGTGAATGTCTAATAAGTCTTCTTAAATCAGATAAGTTTAAAAAAATAAATAATATCAAAGTATGGACTGATAATGGAAACCATTTTAGATCCTATGAATTCTTATATTATCTATTTAAAGAGGCACCACAATAAATTAAAGGGTCTATTAAATACAATAGATTTGTAGAATGTCATGGGAAAAGTATTGTTGATAGTCACTTTGGTGTAATATCAAAAACATTAAAAGAGAAAGAAAATTAGCTTTATATTAAGAATATAAATGATATTAAAAATATTTTTGAGCAAGAAGAAAAAAGAAAAGAATTATAGAAATCAGTGCTATCAGGCTCAAATATTTCTCAAAAGTCATTCTTTTATATTTATGAGAGAAAAGTTAGGCCTATAAGGAGAGAGCTCAAAGCTAAAAATCTGTGCATTAATCTTTATATTTGATGAAAGATGGGAAGTTGTATACTTCACCTTTTACATTTGAAAGTTTCTCAGAATATTTTGAGATAATTTATCATTTGAAATCACGTGATGATACCAGAGAAACAAAAATATCAGAAGATGCTAGTGGTGCATTAGGGCAAGTTCATGAAGTAGGGCAGCTTACTCGAGGGTGTATTTTAAATAGAGTTATCAGTCTTTCAAAAGCAACAACCTTTTTTGAAACAGACTAAGAATATTTATGATGAGCCAAAGATAGAGTAATAGCATTTATAGCTTTGGGGCTGCTATTACTCTCCCATGCAACTCATCATAAATATTTTTAGCTTATAGTATGTAGTAGCACTTAAGATATTTCCAGCAATATTATAAGGTGCAATTTTCAATTCTAAAATTGATAAATTATTTTTTTTAAAAAATATCTAAGCCCAAGATCAATTAAAGATTTGACATTGATTGTATTTTTATATTTCTGAATAATTTGAATATTAATAATGTAATTAAGTTATAAAATAATCAGTCCAGCGCTTAGGCATAACAAGAAAAATAATGACCCATATGTTTACTATGTGAATTGGTGATGAAATACACCCAAGCAAGGTGTGTCAAAACACAAACCAAAAACAAAACACAATAGCAACTCACTATGTAAACAAAATTACTCACTCAGTGTGTGCAATGTATTGTAATCAAGAATGATACCAAGGTATCTAAAATAAGACACAAGATCTGAAACATAAATTTTAAAAAATATTGTGTTGGGTGTTTGAATTTGGCAGTAAAATTTGGGAAAATGGGGGGATTTTTTTGAGTATTCAAAAATGGGCGTTGTAAAACCAAAAACAACTAATTAAGAAATAAAAAATCTATAATTGGGATATTGGGTGGGAAAAACTCTAATTAAATATCCATATTCAGATAAAAGCAAAAATTAAAATTATGAAGTAACTTAATTGAAATTTATTTAATCTTTTATTAAATTTTAAAATGGAAGGAACACAGCAACCAGGTACCAATGCACCTGTTGTGCGCCGCAGTTGCAGTTGCCCCCGTGGGTCAAAGAATAGAGTTAGTGCAACCCAAGTGCCTACTCAAGGAGGAGATGGGAGAGGAGATTTCCATAGTGACGCTGCACTGACACAGCTGGTTCAAGGAGAACAAGCTTCTAGGGTATGAAGCATAAACCCTCGGGTCCCAAAGCTGACTCAGAAGCCAACCAAAGTCACCACTACAAAGAAAGTTAGAAACAAGGAGGTAGAACTTACTTTGTATGTGTTTGACGTTGTGTACCGGCAAGAGTTGGTCCCGTCAGCCATGCTGGAGAAGGTGAAGCCTGTACTTGATACTAGCTACAAGCCCTACATTAGTGATGACAATCAGGAGGATGACAAGTAACCTGAGTGTCACAAGTGACAAACTCCTATCAACTATGCTTATTGAAAAGCCTCAACTATGGGATTTGAACCCCAACACCCCGCGTGCTGCCAGTCTGCAGGGCCATCCGCCCAGCTGCCCGCAGTTTTTTGGGCTCAAACCAGAGCAGGATTTGACTTTGGAAAATCCTTTGAAGCTTGATGAATCAAACTCACCTACATTGACACTTCCCATGCTAAAGGTTCCTGTTAACTCAACCAATCAGCGGTCAGGTCCAGTCATAGATCCTGAAATAACTTGGGCCCACGCAGAAGGGGAAACAGAGAACCTTCCCATAGAACGTGGGCCACCCAGAGACAACCAATCCCACAACCTGAATAGGGAATTTGAGCATTCTCAGTTCAAGCCAGCCAATGAGATAACCCCCACAATAAATGCCACCAAGGACTGAGAAGACCTGGTAAATGGGAAAACCTGGGCCAAGGGAATTTGTGAAAGTTTTACCATGAAAGATGGGCATACTTATACCCTGGACCTCCAGGAAGATGCCCATTGCCATTCTTGCAATAAAATGACATGAACCTTTGGTTCAACCTGATCATACCTTATTTGTTATTTGTTCTACTACATTTATAGCCTACGTCTTGCGGTTCCGCACCCCACGCTCACCTACCCCAAGAAACTGCGGACCAACCATCCAACCTTTACTGTCCACCAGGAGCTCCCTTTGGCCCAGTACATTTCACCAAGTACCCCCCCCCAACCCTGTGTATTTGGAGTTCACCCTAGAGGAAATCCTAATCTATGACCCCAAGGCCAGAACTAGCAAGACAGAAAACATTTACAGGGAAGGTAACAAGATCACTAGACCTCCCCTGTTATTCCGTGGCAAGTACAACTACCTGCCCGCGTATTTGGTCCCCATGACTCTGCCTCTCACCCTGCAGCCTGACTGCCCGCAAGAATCTGTTACTGCCAATGAATCCACTTCCACTCAGATATTTGGGGTGATGTACATCACTCTTATCAGCTTGATAGATTCTATGGTACCCGCCAGCAGACCTTGGGCCCTCCTGGGCAAATTGTTATCTTATATTGTAAAGTTAGCTCCAATATTGTGGTGGGCCCTCCCTGCTGGGCCTGCGGGCCGTCTGTCTGTGAGTTCTCAGGAACCCCCCACAGGCTGGGTCCCTGACAATGACCCTTTATGTCACAACAATCACTTTATCACTAGGCTCCTGATTGGCTTAAAGTTTATCATTAAGGCTTTGAATCTGGATCAGTAACAACTTTATCTAAAAACAGTTAACACTATAATTTTCTAATTCAAATTTAGCTGATCATCAAATTGTTGTTAATGTTTTCACAAGGGGCTGTGTTTGGTACTAAAAATAACTGTGTTCTGGATCTAGATACACAAAATAGTAAATATATGATTTTATAGAAATAAGCTGAACATAAAGAATAAAACCAACTATAAACAAAGAGAACATGAACAATTGAAATTCAAAATACTGATAATATAAATATAAAATGTTTGGTGACAGGGGTTTATTGGGGCGGGGGAGAGTGATGCCTAGGAGGCAGAATAACACGGGAAGTAAGACGTAGAGGCAGTGCTGGCCTGGGGGGTCTGGGATTGGGTGGGTTGGGCTTGCAGGTGAGGGGTGTTGGTGGAGGGGGTGAAGGCAGGAGGATTTTGCGTGATGGCTGCCATATAACACTTGTTGTATTCCTCATTGGTCATTGTCTGGATAGGCTGGTAGGTGGCAGTGGCCCAAAGTGGACGGCACTTATCCTTATGTGATTGGTTGCCCATGTTCACATGGAAAACCATTTGCGCAAACAAATCAACCACCATCTGGTGGCCAAAGAGAAAATTGTGGTCAAGGACCCTAAGATAGAGGTTGTTGAAAGCCTGAGGGCGGCACTCCTGTAATGTGGATCCCATGTATAAGGAGACAACATCAGCCATATGGATGTCTGCATGGCTGGCGGGGTAGACTGAGGCCTGGTGCCCGCGTCCCTGGATGGCCTCAAGGGCAGTGGAGCTACCCTTCATCTGGTGGCTCAAGAAAACATGGTACTTGGAATTTGAGCCATCCCAGGAGTCAAGTAATCCACTGAGGATGTGGCTGTATGAGCAGCCATCAATGAAATCTGGGTTTGTCCAATAGTAGACAAAACCCTTGGCTGAAACAGCCAGAAATGCACCAATGAACATCCCCTTCTTGACCTTTTTCCTTCTATTCTTGGTGGCGGCTTTTCCTTGCTTGCCAAAATCATTAAAAGCTATTGATAGCTTGTAGTGGGGGATGAACATGACATCATCAGTTAGAATAGTCAGGCATTGGACCAGGGTTGATTCAATGGCAGTGTCATATGGGGAATCCTCAGCGCCATCCCATTGGTTGCCGGCAAAATTGGTAAGAACCTGTATGGAAGTCACCTTCCCATACATCCAGAGCTGCACCATGCGCTCAGACACCCATATGTTATGGTGCAAAAGTTGCTTCTGGACCTGGATCAATGGAAGCTTGGGATCCTGCTGGAGGAGATCAAGCATGATTGGGTACACCTCATTGATTTGGGACTCAGGGGCCTTCTTGGGCTTCTTGGCCATCCCAATCAGATTCCCCCTGTTCATCAGGTTGTTGAATTCCCGCATTACAGTAGCTTGGGTAAATTGCAACTGGGCAGAAATCTGTTCCCAGGACAGACCCTGTAGATTCAGTGCCACAATTTCCTGAAGAATTTGGGTGGTGATGATTCGTCGCTTGGGGCGCTGGGCCGGGGGAGCTGAAGCCTGATTGACTGTAGGGGGGCAGGTTGGCTGGTGGCAGGAAGTTGTTCCAAATAAAGGTTGCCATCCTGATTGGTTGTTTGGTGGGCAGCTTGTGCGGGGGTGGTACGGGAGCGGGGGCAGAGCTAGACACTATGTGACTACTGAACAAGTCAAAGTCATAGAGGTCGGAGTCAGGGGTCAGGTATAGGTCAGCTTCCTTGTTACCCGCCTCAAAGGCTTGGGTGTAAACAGGTGTCTCCACGTTCTGAGCCTTGCCTCCATTGAAGCTGGTCTGGCTGCTGCTGGCTTGGCTGCTGGCGCTGTCAAAGATATTGCTTGTAAAAACCATTGTAAAAAACCTAGGATAAAATCACTAAAAGTAGAAATTTTAAAATTTAAAGATTTATTTTTATTGTAATCTTGAGTCCATATTTGGAAGGTTCTCAAAACCATTCCATACAAATCTGGAGCCATGAAAATGAATAAAATGCCTCTGTTCCTAAATTGGATAGCTGTTGATTGGCTGTTAAACTGTTAAATTTCTATTTTAGGCTGCTCACACTACACATCTTGTGTGAGTTCATTTTGTTTTGTGCTTGTGTAATCTTGCTTCTAGATTTCTCAAGTTTCATTTCATTTTAGTTCTTCTGTCAGTGCCTCATATGAATCCTGATTGGATTATAATATACTCTGGAACAGCATACATCCATTTCACTTGTTGTGTCAGTTCATTTTATTTGTGGTTTGAACTACACCACTTGATGTTTGATATAATTTTGTATAATGGGCTAGTGAAATTTTGTTTTTGTTTGAGGGTCCATTTATTAACTGAAATTTTATAAATTAATTGAATCCTGAATCTTGCGCGACTTGGATTTTGTTTAAATCTGAAATCATTTCATTTAAATCTGAGGTATTTTTGGTTGTTGCTATAGCTTTTAAAACTACTGTACATAGAAGCACTTGCAGAGATAAGCCATAATAGGTATTCTACCATGCTCTTATTATGTCACGGTAGATTTCATAATGCCAGGAATCATCCACCCAAGTAAGAAAGATTGGAAAGCTGGAAACTGTTAACAAAATTAACTTATTTGATGGATTCAAATCAAACAGTTGATCAAAAATAGGTTACAGCCGCTCCGGTCTGCAGGGTGTATTTGATTTCCCCTTGCAAGCTGACATTGATAAATTGACATAATATGAGAGTTACCAGATATGATCTTATTTATCAGCACAGTCATCAGAACTTGATCACACAAGGGTTCTTTGCAAACTGGACTAGGTACTCACTTGAAAATGCAGAAGAGATAGGAGCCCAGGATCCAGGTGGTATTTTTTAGTCAAATTTTGATATATCTTAAATAATTTTCACTGTTTCAACTCTTAAGAGTTGAGTCCTCCCAAAGTTTTACTCAATAAAAATCAAATATCTTCTGGTCTAACTTTATTTTGAAATTTATCTTGTAGTTGGTGTGGGGTTCCTGTCCACCAGTCCCCAAAGTGTGTCCTAGGTCATAGCCAGGGACCAGCTGGAAGGGGTTGATATTCTCTAGTAAGGGAAATGTATCTCAGAAATATGTATAGGGGTCAAAACGGGCTTATATTCACTCTCAGAAGGAAGATTTCCTTAGAAACCTTCTGGTATATGGCCCAGGGGGTCAAGAAAAAAATATGGGGTTGCCAATACTTGGAGTCCTCCAACAATATCTTGGACTCCTGCACCTTAGTCTTGGACTTCTGCTCCTTAAACTTGGATTTTTGTGTCTTAGAATCAGACTCCTGCACCCTGCTTAGGATCCAGCTCCTTATTCTTGGGCTCCTGCTCCGTTATATTGGGCTTTAGCTCTCTTTATAGATCCAGTGGCCTTGTTATACCACTTGTATAAGTCCAACCAAGCTCCTTCTGGAAATCAAAAGGCTTCCAAAAAACCTTTCAGCAGAAATTTAAAAGACCCAGAAAAACTCTATCAAAGACCCGGAAAGACCCTGTAACTTTCCAGCTAGCTTCCTTCTTATAGTGTCCTTTTCCCAACGGTTCTGCCTTCAAAATGGATTTCTTCAAAAGCTTAAACCATTGTCGCTCACTTTTTCCTATAATAACTTAAGCTTACATACTTACTTACTCAAAAGCTTAAAGTATTAATTCACTATTTCCTTGCTTATACTTTAAGCTTTTGGCTTCCAACCAATCACATTCATCAGGAAACATGCCTGAACTCAACCAATTAATGCAGAGCTCAGAAATAGACCATTTCTGAAGTTTCACCAGGATCCAACCAAGAAATCAATTTCCATGGCTCAAACTTCTCAAATCAACAACTCTTTGCGCACCAAAGCGTTAATTGGTTCAATATTCCAGCACCAGTTTACCCTGCATTCAACCTAAACCAATTTAAATAGTAGAATACTATTTAAACGTTTCATTTTGGACCTTTTCAACTTTTTTCCCCATATATTTACAAATATTGTAAAATCCAAGGAAAACATCCCACCTTTATCTATCCACCTTGGTAAATCAATTTGGCAAAATCTTGGCTCATTTCTCCAGACCACCAGTTCTTCACCATCATCTTCTGGTCCTTCAACCAGCTCATGTATCATGATCATCTAATCCTGCATCATGATCTTCAACCACATCTTTCAGCTCTTCAGCTCTTCAGCTTAACCAGCAATCAGCTCATCTTAGACAACAAACAGCTCATCTTAGTCTCTAAACAGTTCATTCCAGTCTTCCAACAGCATATCAGTCCTCTGGCTACTCCTTTATCATGACCAGCTACTCCTGCATCATAATTTCTGATCCCTTCAACTTATCCTCACTAGGAATCACCTTGGTTCCACCTGCACAATGAACCATTTGGTTCCAAACTTCAATATTGTTGTAACTGTGCTGTTTTAGCAGAGTTACAAGGGGAAAATATTTAGAAGCTAGATGATAATCTTTATTGAGAGATAGTGATTATATAGTCAATGTGAATCAAGGATAACAGGAACATGATTGTGTTGATCACACAGCTGGATAATAAAGGGGGTGGCTTGATCCTGGTAATAATTCAAGCGCCAAAACAAGGTATCCACCATAAGGGATCATCATCTGTCCATGTTGTTGGATTTGGTAATTCAAGTTGACTTCCTAGTCTGGCTTTGAGTGGCTGGGTAATTGGATTGCGGATCACAAACCTGCTTGTTTGAAACCTTGCTGGCGGGTTGAGCCTGCTGTTTTGACAATATGAACCAACAGTCCCTCAACTAGTCTTCACTGTGATCAAACAGTCCTTCTTACTAGTCTTCTCTGCTGATTCTGTGAACCACCTTGGTTCTTTATCTCAGTCCCTTTTACCAGAACCTGTAGACCCAGGCATGAGTCTACATTGAACTGGCATTTGACTGAGCCCTTGCAAGTGGCACTCCACTTAGGCCATTCAACCATAGATCAATATCTATGTTTTGTTTTTACTCACCCAGGTGATTAAATCTGGGCTTTCAGTCGCAAATTAATCAGCTTCACTTCCCAGAGGCCTGATCACACCAAGTTCTGCAGCTTGCTTCCCCAAGCAAACTGCCTTGGTGACACCTCTGAGCAAATCTATGCCCTCCAATGCTCACTTTGGGATCTCCACAAAGCTCTCATGAGGACATAAACGAGGACACCCTATCAGTCTGTTAGGTAGGATGCTTGCTCACAGACCTCTTGTAAGTGTATTAGGGTACATAAAGCCCTAAGAGCTCTTCCCCTCCCTGGTAGCCCACGCTACCTGCCAGGGTTCAAAACTTACAGCCCTGGTAGGCGTCCCCTACCATGCTGGCACAAACTTCTACCCTGGTAGCCCACGTTACCTGCCAGGGTCTAAACATCCTCCAGCCTGAGTAGCACACACTACCCATCAGGCTGGATCACTCCTCACCCCAAACAGACAAAGTTCCCTGCTGAGCTATCTCATTCTTCACCCCAAGCAGCCACAGTTCCCTGCTGGGTGAAGACCTCTAGCCCACAGCAGCCAATATCTTCTGCTGGGTGGAGACAACATCTGCCTCTAGTAGTCTTTACACCTACTAGATAGGCCTTACCTTCCCTAGTAGCCATCATTCCCTACTAGGCCTCTACCTTTAACAAACAACCAAACTTTTACTTGGCCAACATTTGCCCCACCTGCAAACCACCAAACATGTGGACTGTCACAGTTGGCCTGCTGCGCTACATTTCCTATAATTTAATTCTTAGCCAAATCATTACGGGAAGATGGGGCTCACCGTTGGCACTTTGTTGTCACCTCCCAATATTAATCCAATGCCCGTAAATATAGGAGTTTCCCCCACCATATCCAAAGATGAGACATAAGTAATATCTCAATGTCCTGAATTCTACGCCAAAGACTCATTGATTCTCTCTCAGGTTATTTATCTCAGGATCCTTTGGTTAGGGTTAATCATTTTGCTTAACCCTAGTGTATCTTTTGGAAATTTCACAAAACAGTATTTGAAACTTTGTTGGTGGTTAATCATCAACTCTAGTGGATTTGGGTGGTGATTCCCCACCACCTGGAGACAGCTTCTTACTATCCAACAATTTACGTCACATATTAACCTGTCAGATATAGGGTTCACTTGAATTTTGGTGTGCACCTTATTTCTAATAACAGTTTTCTAAGAAACCAAAACATGACATTATTACATCATTTCTAGATTTTGATATAGAAAAATATATTATAAAATTATAGAAATAATATGCTAATATAATAATTTGGTTCCTAGAGAACTGTTGCTGGGAAAAAGGTGGGCACCTGTTTTCATACATGGAATGGACCTAATTTGTCTAAGTATCAATGAATCATCTCATGTTGAAATACTAAGATTGTTTTTCCTACCCCACCCAATGTCATGTACGCCACATCATATGGGGCCAATAGCCAACTGCTGTGGTATAAACACTGTATTTCTATTTCAATGTTACAACCAAGTTTGGCACCTCGCCTGGCAACATATCTTACAATACTTAGGGGCGCTCAATGATTTACCCCATGTCATATTGAATGATGTTATGCCTTGAATGTTCAAATATGAGCAAGGCTTCCCAATAAGAAGCAAAGCCAATTCCAGTCAAACGCCCTCAACAATTTATTCAAAACACAACCCCTATTTGGATTATGCCACCCCCTTGTAGCCCCGTGGCGACTATTTACAGTGTATTAACTACCTCTTCCCAACAAAGCTATTATCTTAAATATCTGTCCTTTTCCTTTGGGCTGTTGTCTTCCCCCAATCTCTCCAAATACTAAACTGATATCAGTTAAGTTTTAACATTACAGGGCTTAATTTGGTATCAAATCAATAATAAATTGCACTTAAGGGTTAAATATTTTTGAAGCAAGCTTATAAATAACCAGGATAATTAGAATAATAGGATTAAGGAGTTAAATGTTGTTGTATAAAAAGTTTGACAATTTTTATGAGCACATTCGTATCTTCGGATGAAACGCTAGCCACATTTCAATAATTGTGATTTATGGTAAAATGCCAAATTGATGGACCTAATTTCTAACAAGAGTACTTGGATCTGCATGTGAAACATTATGTTAAATCTTGATTTAAAGTAATAAGTATAACATGCTGTGTTTCAGTTACCGTCTAATAATTTGCTACCCTTTAAATATAGTCAGCGATTTCATAGGCTTGGCATAATCAAAATACTTGTAGAGGCTTTAGCTTGGATATCCTAGATGTGGAATAGTCATGTTTAAAAATATAGCCCCAATAAGACTCAAACTTCATAAAATAATATACAGTGTAACTATTGGAGTAAAGAAAGCTAAATTTTAAGCTTAACGATCTTGCAGAACCCCAGATAAATACATGCCTATACGTATGGTTTCTATGGCAAATAAAAGGGGATTAAGGTGCCAAGGGTAACACGTTATTTATGTGCTGAAATAAAGAAACATATTTGTAAGCAATCTATTTTCTAGGCTAGTCTATTTTCTTTTGGAATAAGAATTCTTGAACCTTTTGGTGGAAGGTTTTCTACAATTTTGGGCAGCATTTTGTTGGAGTTGATTAAAGCGAGAGTTAAAATATTCTTGAGAGCCTGAATCGTGAAGAAGCTCTTGAACCATATTGCTCTTCCTGTCTTTCTTGACTATTCTTGCAGAATAGAATTCGCTCTTGTCTTCAACAATAGTTCCAACCTAAGAATAAGCAGAAGTAAACAGCTACCAAATACCTGCAAGAATTTCGATACCGGTTGCTTATCTGTTCTTTTATAGAATCTCTTTCTATCCAGCACATTACGGAGGGATAAAAGCTCAAGGTCTCGTTTCAGTTCAGGGGTCATTATGGGGGCAGGCATATTAAACCATTTCGATCCGGCATTTGATTCTTTGAGCTGAATAGTTGGAACAAAACTCCAATATAGCTTACCTTTGTCGACTCAGCCTTGGAAAGTTTTTTAACCAAATCATATTTGATTTTATAACTCTCTATGCCCTTAGTTTTACTTAAGGCTAGAGCTTGTTCAACGCAAGTTTGAGGATCTTTAGTAAAGCTTGCTTTTGTGGGAGCACTGATGTCTAGCTTTCCTGTTCCGTCAACAGCCTTTTTATAGAAACTCAGCTTGGCAGACTTAGATTTAATAGAAGACTCAGCTTTAGCATCAATGTCCTGGATGTAGAGCTGTCGTTTAACAGAATCTCCTATCGGGTCAAAGAATTTTCCATTCTTAAAAGCCTTTCTAAACAAAATTAGGAATTGATTGCATATATGGGTACGTTTTAAACCCCTCATTTTCAAGTTTGGTAGGATCAACAGATGCTGAATCTTTTGCCTTATTCAGTAGGGCAGCTAAATGAACAGGATCAACATCGCAATCACTGTCGTTGCTGATATCTTGAATAGTATTTTGAGGGTTGGTGGAATGAGACTTTTTACTAGAAGCTGTTTTGGATTTTTTAGGCGTCTTAGTTGGTGCCTTTATACTCTGGGAACTGGACATTTTAACACTAAAAAGACTGGAAGCTTAAAGGGAATGCTTTCGGCTTTTTAGAGCTACAGCCAGCCTAAAATTACCTAGACATCAGCATTTTGTAAGAAAGAAGAAAACCCATAATTAAAATCATTAAAAACGACATGTATAGATACAACGTGAAATTCTAAATGTGTACAAACAAAATCATACAAAAATAAATGAGATTAAACTATTTTAAAAATACAATTATTCATAAAGAAAAGGTAATTACTTAGAGTTAAATATCCTAGGAAGCCTGAGCTTGGTGGGTCACTTTTAGCTTCAATCACAACAGCAAGTCTTGTGGGCAAAGAGCAGACTGGATCCTTGAGATTCCATAAGAATTGCTTTTCATTCCTTTACTACTTCGAATTTGAACTCACCATTAATTGTTTGGAGCTTTCGGGCAAATAAGATTTGATTCCATAACAAGGATGTTCGATGAAATTTGAATTTAGACGTTAAACAGGCTAATTAAAAGATTAATCTAATAAATGTAAGTCTAAATCTCTACCTGTTATACTTGCCTGGGTAAACTCAAGTAGGGTTGCGACAGACCACCCTGAGTAAGAATCAGAATTTGCCCGACACTCCAAAATGTGGAATTTTATATTGGATAACATAGAAATATATATAAAATCCATATTTTTGGAAATGCCGAGCAATTTCCAATTTTTGTCTGAGAGTAGTCCACTGCAACCCTAAACTCAAGGCACAAGGTCTTCAGGTAAATTGACTTTCCAGAGTTTTTATACAGCGGTTTTCACAGCCATGAGGATAAGTGAAATTGAGTCATCTGTAGACAAAATGAACTCAAGCTTAAATGAAGCTCAACTTGGGTGAGTTCCAGACTACAAATAATTTGAATATTCTCGATGAACCAGTGAAAGGTCAAACAAGAAACACAGTAATACTCACTCAAAATATGAAGTTATGTCAAACATCAAACAACATGTTCCAAACTACAAACAAAATGACTTGGTACAACAAGCAAAATAGATTGGGCTGTTCCAGTATATATTATAATCTTATCAAGATCCAGATGAAGTGCCAACAGAAGGGCTAAACAGAAAAAATAGACTAGCCCAGAAGCAAAGCTTTACAAACACAGCAGAAAAAAGTCACACAAGATGCTTAATGTTTATATTCTAAAATAGAATAAGAAATGTTTAACAGTCAATCAAAAGCCATCCAATTTGAAAGCAAACACATTTTATTGATTTAAAAGGCTCTTTATTTGTGTATACAGGTTTTAAGAGCTATCCAGTTTATAACTCAGGATTACAATACAGTTGTTTTCAAAGCTATGGCACCAAGCAAAAAACTCATCTGCAAGCAAAAACAACTCAAAGTTAAACAAAAACAGCTCAGATGTAAATGAAATTGACTCAGATGCAAGCAAAATAAAAACCAAATAATTTATATTGATTGTAAGTATATTTGGGTTCATTTCTGCTTTGTTTCCATCTGAGTATATTTCACCTCAAGATGAGTTGATTTCATTTTTCATCTGAGTTATTTTCATTTACAGATGAGTTTTTTCACTTAGCACCCTAGCTTTGAAAACTACTGTCACAACATCTATGATTCTTCCCTCCCAGGAAACTAATTTCTCAAGTGACTTGCTGAATGATTCCCCAACTAATCATTAAGTTGTTGGCACTGTTATCATTTAACCATCTATTACGGGGATGAAACATTTTGAGTCCTAAGAGGAACACTACTTGGACAAACCTCATATCCTAAGAGAAACAATTACTTGGATAAGCCCCATGACTACCCATGATACTATATAATACTCTAAACTTATATTGTGATGGCCATAGTTTTCCTGGTTGTGGCTTGGCCAAAGTGCCGCCACCCGAGGAAACCCAGCCCAAAGCCCCACCTGCTTGCAGCAACTTTAGATTTAAATCTAACAATCAATCATAAGTGGGTGGTGGCGCAGGAAATTGGATCCAAGTGGGACGCAAATGCCCCACACCCAATCTTTCCCTCTCTGCCCTGTTGGTCAAAAATTCTGGCCTCAAAGGAGGCCAGGTAACAGCTTCCAGAACCACCATTGGTGGTATCTGTAAGCTGACTAAATATTACATACAAGGAGGCCACCTCATCAGGATGCACCCAAAGACTTTAAGTAACAATGGTCCCCACAAAATTACCTTAGTAGTTTGATATTTTACTCTCAATAAATATTTTGCCTCAATGATTCACTTATTTCATTATTTTCCAATCAGATTTGAAATAACCAGACTGCTAAATTCTGCTTTCTCACCTCTGCAATTTCCTGGTAATCTTCCTCCTCCTGCTGAAATGGTACCTGAAACCCGTGAAATTAAATGTGAACCCATCTATGCTGCTGATTCCTTGATGTTGAGCCAAATTAAGGTCTTCTTGATGTACCTGTTCATAATCTTCTGCTGCACCTTTCCTTATTCACTCTTCAAGGGTTACCATTTACAATTAAATACACATTTTCTCCTCCTCATTGGTAATGTCATCCTCATTTGGGTATACATTCCTCATTTGATTGATTATGACGAGGTCTAACTCTACTTCACCCTGACACAAATCAAATAAAGTATCATTCTCTCCTTAATTTCCCCCTCTATCTCATTTGTTATACTTTCTAGAAGTATATACTTGACAGTGGTAGCACAGGTAGGTTATCCACACCTACACAACTTAAAGGAAAAATTCCTCCAAAGAAAAGAACCCAGTAGATGGCACTCCTCACTGGCTAGAGACAATACAAAGGACAGGACGTCCCAGCAGGATTTTTTGTCTTCAAAAATATCTTTTTATCAACAAAACAGTGTCAAGAGTCTGGATATACAAGTATTCTGGCTATTGCCATCACACCTAACATCCAGTCATTACCCAATTTGATGCCTTTCCAATATACCATTTGACATGCCAGAAATGGCAGCAAACCAATATCACATTACTGTCTAGGTATCCAGTGACTTGAACCCATCCAGCACATGATCAGCCCCTGGGTTTGATCCAACTAAAATTCCTGCCACAGCTAAAGCTATATAAGTATATAGTATTATACAATAAAATATACTTCTTCTCTTCCTAATTTTATATTCAAAGCTTCCCCAAAAGGCGCTCCTTATCACTGGTAGCACTACGGTTTTTGATCATGCTAATGAAAGAGAAAATGACTGAACAGAATCTGCCCACCTTTGCCCACATACTCAGCCAGGCTCATCCCAGGATACCTGAAAGACGTACTTCTGCGCCTATGACATCAATGAAGATATTCCTAGTGGATGCACCATATTTGAAGGTCTGGTCATGGCCAAAGCATGCACCAAGATTATTCAATACAGTTGCTCTCTACAACCACAAACAAACACACAATCACCTATTGCAGGCGAAGTTACCATCACCAAATACATTGGTATTGACAAGTTCTCTGGTAAAAACAAAGAAAATGTCATCAACTGGCTAGACTACTCAACTGCAAAACTCCGCGCCAGCCGCATTCCCCACAAAAAATGAGTCCAAGAAGCCAGCAAGCGCCTATACAAGGCCGCAGCTAACTGGTTTGCCCCCTGGGTTGGCTCACAAACTGACAACCAGCTTGACAACTGGGAAGAGTTCAAAGCCAACATCACCCACAATTTCCGCGTCACTGAATTTCTCCAAGACATTGCAATACAGCTCAGCAATCTTCCTCAGAAGACCACTATCACAGCTAACGCCAACAAATTTGAAGAAATACATTGCAAGATCCAAAACCCAGCACAAGCTGACAACGTAAACACCAGAGCATCATTCATCAACAGAATGAAACCCTCTGTTGCTGCCCTCATCCACCCAGAGGCCAACACCTCCATGCCTGTGCTCATTGCTGAAGCCAAGTACGCTGAAAAACGCGCCAACATGGAATATGCTGCACACAACGGCAACCACTCCTCAAACAGCAATGGCAGAGAAAACTCCAATGGCAATAAAAACCAAAATACCAATCATAGAAACGGCAACTCCAATTGTAACAATGGCAATTGTAGCCAAAGTGCAAACCGCTCCCGTACCAAGAAAGAGGACACCGCCAAAGTTAACAATGCTGAAGTAGCAACCCACTATGAATCTGACCCCACATTCTCTGACCTCAAAGGTCTCAAAACAGAGGAACAGGGAAAATAGGAGGGGGAACAGGCCTAAGTGCCCCTTTCTCCCCCCAACTTGACAAGAAACTGTACCAAGGCACAAACTTTGCTGCTTGCATCCCACGTGTCCCGCAATCCTCCATTTTTATGAACACAAAAATTAAAGATCCCTCACAACTTCTTGTCTATCCATGCACTTACAAATCTCATACACATAAAATTTTATATGACTCTGGTGCACAACACACTATGGTTAGCAAACCTTTTGTAACCAAGTACAAAATACCAGTTATCAAATCCAACTTCAAATACGCCAGAATGGCAGACAAGTCAAAAGTCCTACTCAAAGGCAAAATAACGCTCTTCAGAATTGACCCCCAAGGCATACAAACGTCCATCAAAGGACTTGTCATGAACAACATAAACTACAACATTGTAGCAGGCATGGGCTGGTTCACCTGAGTGAATCCCAGTGTATTTTGGAAGACAAAAACCATGACAATAAAACACAATGGAGTCAATTTCAACATTCTCAAAGAACCCAACAACCTCATTATAAGAGACACAGTATTTGTCCAAGTCATAAACCAAGATGACTCATAACATCTAAACAAAGACAGTACCCTCCACATAATGAGGTACTCCAAATTTAATAATATACAAACACAAAAGATCCAATGCCCAAAACTTGCGGCACTCCTAAATGAATACACTCATGTATTAAAGGAAGAACTCACAGAGTTACCCCCCAAACAAGAGGTCAAACATGACATCAACTTATGTAAAGCCATGCCCAAACCTGCACCCCTCTACAGACTCTCTCCCATGGAGACCCAAACACTTAAAGCCCACATTGAGGACAACCTAGCCAAAGGATTCATTTGTCTGTCTGAATCCCTACAGGGGGCAGTGGTCTTCTTTGTAAAGAAGAAAGAAGGATCTCTTCACTTAGTTACTGACTACAGAGCACTAAACGCAAGTACAGTAAAAAATAAATAACCACTTCCCCTCATAGAAGACCTATTTGCAAGGCTCTCTGGAGCAAAAAATTTCTCAAAAATTGACCTCCCACCTGGTTATAACCAAGTTGAAGTTAAAGAGAAAAACATACCAAAGACCGCGTTCTGCACACAATTTGGGTTGTTTGAATGTAAAGTAATGAATCTTGGGATGACAAACGCCCCAGCAACATTTTTCACCATGATGAACCAGGTGCTAAACGGACTCTCAAACACATTATGTTACCTCAACAACATCATCATATTTTCAAAAACAAAAGAGGAACACCTCACGCATGTCTGCAACACACTCAATTGACTTGCAAAGCACAAGCTATACGCTAAGCCTAGTAAGTGCCAATTTATGGAAAAAGAACTCCTGTTCTTGGGCCACATTGTCTCTGACAGTGGCATCAAAGCAGACCCAGATAAAATTAAAGCCATAAATAACATGTAACGCCCCACCTCTGTGAAACAAGTAAGATGCTTTCTTGGTATGGTAGCTTACCTAAGGAAATACATCAAAGACTTCAGAAAGCTCACCACATCAATCAATGACCTAACCAAATGTAATGCCAAAAGAAATTCATCTGGACTCCAGAATGCAACAAGAATTTCCAGCTAATAAAACAAGCTTTGATCAAAGCACCAATCTTGCAATACCCTAATAACAATGGATGCTACAAGCTTGAGTCAGACACTAGTGACACTGTCATTGGTGCAGTCCTACACATCTGCCAGCCAGGACAGCAAGATTTCTTGCCAGTATGTTACAAAAGCAGAAAACTAACAAACACTGAACAAAGGTACCCAATACACAACAAATGATTGCTAGCAATATATCACACATGCAAGAAATGGAGATGTTACTTAGAAGGAAATTTCAACATCTGAGTACTAACTGAACATAAATCCTTAATCTATTTCAAAACTCAGAACGCACTTGCGCAGCACCAAGCCAAATGGATGTCCTTGCTGGAACAGCTTAACCTGGACATCCAATACAAAAAGGAGCAGAGCTGGTCACAGCCGATGCTCTCTCTAGGCTATGCCAGCCAAGAGAAGATCACCCTGACCACCTGGACCCTGGCTGGCCCAACCTATACAACACTGAGTACAAGACAAAAGGAAAGGATCCCTCCACACACCAACTAACCCATGATACACTAGTAAGGAATGAAAAACATTTCCACGTATCAAATGGCATGGTATACCAAATCATCAAGGACAAAAAAATTCCATACATTCCACTCGCACAAAAAGTCAACACTATACTAAGACACCACTATCTGCTAGGACACACAAAGGATAACAACCTATATCTCACATTAAAAGAGATAGTATGGTGGCCCAACCTGAAGAAAGACATAATTGATGTTCTAAAGAAGTGCATAGTGTGTGAAAAATAAGCCAGCACCAAGGCACCACATCCAACAGTCAACCCAGTACCTGACCCCAAACCATTCAAGGTTTGGGGACTGGACATAGTGGGACCCTTCCCAGAAACCAAAACAAATCAACATTTTCTAATTGTAGCCATCAACTTTGACACACGCTGGCCCATCTTCTGGGCAACAAAAGATCACAAGGCAGAAACAATAAATTGATTCATCAATAAAGCAATCATAGCAGACTACAGCAATCCAGACTACATCATAACAGATGGAGAAAAAGAGCTAACAGGCCACGTAGTAAACAACAATCTAAAAACAAAGAACATCAAACACTCCACAACCTTGCCCTACAAGCCACAGGTCAACAGCAGAGTTGAACGCCTGAACGGCAGCCTTATCAGAGCCCTGGAGAAAATAATGGATGGCAAAGCCAAAGACACATGGCCACTCTATGTGAAACATGCATTACTATTATCCTGGGTTTGTACCAATCAAGGGACAGGCTACTCACTGTTTGAACTAACACACAGGTACAAGCCAGAAATAGTCACCCACAACAATAAACCATATGTGAAGATCCCCCTGGGGAAACCTCCTACAGTAGAACAGAAACCAGCTCTATAACATATACACCTCAAAGCCAAACTGGCAGAAACAAAGAGACTCAAAACCCAAAAGTTAACCTCAACAGAGGACCCACTGCCCATCAACTTCCCTGTCTGGGTCCTAGCTGGGAACATAAAGAAGCTAGACTCAGTACACAGAGGACCAGGAAGAATCATCAGATACCAACCAGACAGGAACACCTATCTGGTTAAGTTCCAGGGTGCCAAAGAGCTCATCACCAAAAATTATCACAGATCTTTCCTCCGCCCTAGCAAAGGAGAACACTCAACCCAGTTGGTGCCCACTAGTAAACAACTCCAGGAACATCAGACGGCAGCCGTCAAGACAAAGCCCCCTCCTGATGTACCCAAGTAACCCCTTAAGGGAGGGATGTGTCGAGGGTCTAGATGTACAAGTATTTTGGCTATTGCCATCACACCTAACATCCAGTCATTGCCTGATTTGGTGCCTTTCCAATATACCATTTGACATACTGGAAATGGCAGCAAACCAATATCACATGACTGTCCAGGTATCCAGCAACTTGAACCCATCCAGCACATGACAGCCCCTGGGTTTGATCCAACTAAAATCCCCGCCACAGCTAAAGCTATATAAGTCTATAGTATTATCCAATAAAATATACTTCTTCTCTTCCTAATTTTATATTCAAAGCTTCCCCAAAAGGCGCTCCTTATCAACAGTACAACTTCCTCAGCACACATGAGATCCTGAACCCACTACCAATTCCTGAAACAACCAAAATACCCAACATTTTATTTCAACGCCTGCGCTCAGCAGAAATTGGAACGTTCTCAGGACTACATCAAGAAAATACCAATCTCTGGATTCAAAGTACCCAGAACAAATTTACACAAGTGGGCTACCCCTGAAAACTCTGGGCAAGTGAAATTGATATAAATGTTACCAGGGCTGCCTCATGTTTTGTAAGTGAGTGGTTCAACCAACACTCTGATCACAACAAAGACTGGGAATGTTGTGACCTGAGGTGCAGCACAGATACACAGCAGGGAATTCAAACCTTAGGATTGGATTAATACTAAGTCTTGGTTAGAATGGCAGGGAAGGACATGTGATTACCTTGTGGCCCTGATTGAATAATATCTGCTAGACGTGGCTAGAGAGGCGCCAAAGCGCGTGAAGATACAAATATAAAAGTGTGAATATAACTTCCATTTCACTTCTACCAATAAATTTTAATATATACTGTGTAGCTTTACCACAAAACAGTACATGGACAGTAGGATCACTCACCACAAGCATGAGTGGGCCAAGTGAGTTGCGCAGAATCAGGAAACTGAAAATTGAATTTCCCTTTTGGAGCCAGACTCATTTCAAAGGGCAAAAGCAAAAGAGAGATATTTGTCCTTGAAATAACCAATCAAATAAAAAATTGAAACACAGTGAATGGCAGCATTCACAACATTGCCCCCCTCTAGATTGGCCTTAGGGGGTGGTACTTAGGGAGGAATTTGGCATGCATGCAGGCAAACAGACAACTACTAGAGAGGAGTTTCATGGTGTACTCTGATCCTATCTTGAAGGCCACTTCCAGTGGTCCAACCCACAACATATCTAACTTGTGAGCGTGACCTCCTACTCTATGCTGATAGTAGAGAATGTGGTCCCCAATATTGAACTCAGGCAAGGAATAGCGTCCAGAATTGCCAGGAGAGAGCTCAAGCACCTTGGTCTTATACACAGAAGTGTATGAAGTAGCCTGTATGTCAATGATGTGGTTGACTAGAGCTTTGATATGGTCATAAGAGTTCATAGCCTTATCAGAGAAGAGTAGGGGGCTCCCAAGAGCAATGGAGTGATGGCCTCACGTCCATATAGCATAGCAAAGGGGGAGTACCCAGTGACCCAACATTTGCTAAGGCAATAAGCAAAGAGAGCAGCAGGTAAGTATAGATCCCAGTTTGCAGTGTCAGAATAAGAGAGCTTCCTCATGATGGAGACCAGAGTCAAGTTTGCACACTCAACTGCCCCATTGGTAGAAGGATTGATGGGGGCAGAGAAAGACTGGTGAGACCCCAAGGCTTTAACAACAGAGGTTACTAACTTAGCGTTGAAGTTAGTCCCATTGCCAGACAACAACACTTGAGGACAACCATGGCAAAAGAATACATCTTGCAGAAGAAAGGCAGTGTTTGTCTTGGCAGTGATGTCCTTAGTAGGGCGAGCTTCTATCCACTTTCTAAAATGATCAACAGCAATTAGGATGAAGCGGCAACCAGAGTGAGAGTGGGGGAGAAGCCCTACAGCGTTAATGATGGCAGTATGAAAGGCGTGTTGAGGGGAGACTAGCCTGAACTTGTGTAAGGCAGCTCAAGGTTGATAGAGCTGGCAATCATGACAACTAGCAATGAAATCTGTAATCAGCAGGCAAAGGTTCTCCCAGGAATAGTTTTTCTGGAGCCAGTCATAAGTCTTGGCAATGCCTCTATGTCCCGTTTCTTATGAGCTTGAAGCACTAACAAAATGCAAAGACTAGGCCATACATAAGGTAGGTAGCAGTCTTGTACTTTCTTGAAAAGCTGGTTGTCACAAATGAGTGTGTCTTCAGATAGTTTGGATAGGGAAATACAAATTGCTTCTATCTTGTTCTCCCAGGAGGAAGGATATCTAATTAGTTCATATAGTCAATCAGCCTCAGCAGGGTGTAGCGCAAGGGTGGGAATTCTGGACAGTCCATCAGTGTTTTGATGTTGAATCCCAGGACAGTATAGCACAGTAGAGTTGTAGCCTTTCAGGCAGAGAGCCCATCTAGCTAGTTATCCTTCTGGTTCCTTAAGCTGTTGTAACCACTTAAGCAAGGCATGATTGGTGACCACTGTGAAATGGGTGCCATATACATAATGACGGAACTGCTTGACAGCATGCAACACGGCAAGACATTCTTTTTCCGTAACACTGTAATTCTTCTTATGCTTGTTGAGGAAACAAGAAGTATAAGCTACATGATAATCTACACCTTCATCATCTAGTTGAGCCAAGATAGCCCCAATAGCCAGGTCACTAGCATCCTTATATAGGATGAATTCCTTATTGTAGTCAGGATATACTAGGATGGTAGCCTCTTTGAGTTTTTGCTTGAGGGTCTCAAAGGCTTGTTGCTGGCTAGCAGTCCATTCAAAAGGGACGTTACACAACAGTTAGATCAAAGGCTCACTAGTGTCAGCAAAGTTGGGGATGAACTTTTTGTAGTATCCCATCATACCCAGAAAGACTTGAACCTCTTGCAGATTGGTGGGCGGAAGCATTTTTTCAATAGCCTCAACTTTCTTGGTCATTGGGCAAATCCTGGTCTGGGTGTTGTGATTTGGGTATGGTATATGAGTAACGGTGATTGCTTAAATCAAATACAACCTTAATTATTACTAAAGATTAGGTCAAGATATATATCTAGCCTAATGCATATAATAAAGTATAAGTTATGTAAATTCAATTCTTTATTTGTAAATCAAGAAGAGAGTTATATAGTAATTGAGGGATTAATGAGAGCCACAGAGTGCCAGGATCCTCTGATCTGCAGCCAGGTTTATCTATCACTTAGCCCATTATTATCATAATGATTGGATGATTATTAGTTAATATAACTTCACAGTACAACTTAGTTGATCAATTGGATTAGTTATCATCCAGTACAAGAGTAACATTGTTCTATTGTTCACCAAGCTTAATGGATCAGTTAGTCATTGCAGCAAAGGCTAGTTTACATCCAATCACTTCATGACATTTCCTCCCACTAAACTAGACATTGCTGTAAAAGTCTAACTCCTCTTTCAGTATGGTGAACTAACCAAAAAGGAACAGAAAGCCAGTTATCAGCTACACAGATGTTCCAAAACTGAGAACCAGCAAGGCCCAAAGGGGAATAACCAAAATTCCTGTTGACAACGTACTGGTTCACTCACCTGTGCTGGTTGCAGAGGAGACTGATTTCATCAAAATTTTAGGCGGTGAAATAGACATAGCTCTCCACAGCTCCTCTAGTACAGTCTCATATAAACCAAGCACCCTGTCAAGTAGCTTTATAGCACAAGACTCCGGTATGCCTACCTCTTCACAACTTTTTACAATTGCCAAGAAGAGGAACCATATTAGCAAGAGCAAAACTCCTATACCCGTATCCACTGATAGATCCAATAAACCTAACCAAAGCTTGACCAATCTCTTTTGAGAGTTAAACAAGGATGAAGTAGACCATTCTAATGGAATAATACAAGAGGATAGTCAAGGTTCTTATATTGAAATGGCTGTAATCCTTTGTTAGGAAAAGATTCCTACTCTGCATTTCCATGGTCCAGTGGTTATGTGGTTGAAAATTTATGTTAGCTCTGAAGAACCCTTACATGATCTCCACAAAAAGGTTCAAAGTGGGGAATAACGTTCACTGGTGTAGACCTAGGGTAAAACTCATAAGATATGCCCAGTTGTGCCTTCAAGACTTCTCCTTTGATGGGATATGCTTAACAGACAATCAGATATCTTGTGCCCTTGAACTTCTTGAGCTAGGTTTTTACAGCATGGTCTGATCCTAGGTCTGCTGTCAGCCCTGTGCCCTTGTGACATGGTTCCAATAGTCACAAATATTGCTTACAACAAGCTATGAGTACTACCCTGGACCTTCTCAGTTATAATTGAGCAGGAAGCTGTCAGTCCATGATGTTAGTTGGAAACTTAGTGCTTAGTAGCTCCAAAGTTGTTTATCATCAGAGGCTGCACCATATGCCTGAGTATATTGAGTGGCTTCTTGTAGTCATGTACTCTGTAGGAGGTAAGACACCAGAGGAATATGCCCAGAGAGAGAGCCTTCTCTGGGAATGCATCTTGCTTTGTCTCATGTTTCCTTATTTTATTGGCATAAACCGTGTCAATTTTCTTCCCGTAGATGAGTCTCCTTTTCTTCCTTTTGCATTCCGTTGGCTGCCTAGTGTCTGGTTAATCTACGCAGCAGTTGCCAAGGTCCTCATTCAATTGTGTCTGGGGCTGGAGGAAGTAGCAACTTAATAAAGCACTAACTTGCCTGACCCATCCTATTCTTCTTTACTATAAGCCTTATCTCTTTCTTGATGCAAGTAGGATAACAACCCATGGGCTATTTTCATTAGATTTTTTTTCTGAATTGTTATCCATAAAGGGGTTTATGCTTGATCACTTGGAGCCTTGTGCATATATTGCACGTGGAATTGAGTGATCAGTTGGCCTGTTTCCAGATCCTTGAGAGTGTAGCTATTTACTCCCACTTTCTGGACTACTTTGACCAGGCCTTGCCACAGTGAGGAAAGCTTGCTTTTGCAACCGTACCCTCAGTTGCTGTAGAAGTATACCAAGCTTCCTATCTCATATGCAGGGAGAGCTGGCCAAGTTTTCACTGCACAGTCCATATCTTTCTCCCTTGTTGCCAAATTGGTAGAGTATGCCTCAGAATGTAGATTAATTAAAGTTTGTGCTAATTTCTTCATATAAGTGTCAGGAGTGAGAGGATAATTGGTTTTAACTAAACTGTAGAGATGTGGGGGAAGACTTGGTTTTTGACTGTAAAGAAGCTGGAAAGGGCTTTTTCCTGTGGCCCTGTGGAATCCTATGTTGTAAGCAAAATTAGCCTCCAGAAGATAAGTATCCCATTCTGTTTTGTGGAGATGGATCAGCTTCCTTAAGATCTGTACAAGACTTCTGTTTGTTTTTTCTACCATTCCATTTTTTTGAGGATAATATGGTGTTGACAGGGTACCACAAATACCCATAAGTTTGTCCAGCCTGAGTATCATGTATCTTGTGAAGTTCATCCCATTATCTGTTAGCAATGTCCGTGGGAAGCCATGTTTGTAAAGTATGTTCTCTAGAATGAATTTAGCTGTGGTCAGTGCCAACTGATTAGGAATTGCTTTTATTTCTACCCATTTTGTGATTTGATCCACAACTATAATTATAAACTTATTCTTGCTAGCAGTGAGTGGAAGGGGTCCTACTACATCTATAACAATAGTGTGAAACAAAAAGCCAGGTTGGATTAATTGATGTTGGTAGCGCAAGACCTTTGGTTGATCTATAGTGCAGTCATGGCAAGCAGACAGGGTTTCTGCTACATCCAAATGCATACCTTCCCAGTAGCAATGCTGCTGTAGCAGATTATGGGTCTTATAAATACTGCCATGGCCAACAGTACAATGCGCTGATACTACTGCATCTGTACGTAAGGATGGAAAAATGTATGATAACCACTTCCCTTTATACAACTTAAAAAGCTGATTATTCTTGAAAAAAGTGTCCACTGCAAAAGCCTTCAGAATTTTCTGAATCTCAAGCGGCTCCTCCCCCCACATAGAAGGTTTCAGAATCAACTTATCATGAAGTTTGTCTGCTGCAGAGGAAACCAGTGCAATGATAGGGAGTTGTGAAAGGCAATCTGCATTCTAGTGCATAGCGCCTGCACAATGAATTATCTCATAGTCATAAGGCTGTAGCTTAATAGCCCATTGTACTAGTTGTCCTTCAGAGTCCTTCAGGGTTTTCAACCATTTAAGTGAGACATGACCTGTTACCATTGTAAAGTGTACTCCATGGAGGTATACTCTGAATTGTTGGCAGGCATAGATAACTGCCAGGAATTCCCTCTCAGTGACTGTGTAATTCTGTTCATGGCTATTAAGTGCACAGGAACAATATCCTACAGGGTGGTCTTGATCATCATTGCCCAACTGAGAAAGGACTGCGCCAATTTCTGTCAAGCTAGCATTCATGTGCACAATGAAAGGTTGATCAAAGTTGGGATATGACAGTACTGGCTCCAATATCAATGTATCTTTAAGGTCCTCAAAGGCTTACTGGCATCCTGCTGTCCATGAAAATTCAACTTCATTCCTCAACAAGTGAAAAAGCGGACCTCCTAGTCCTGCAGAGTTTGGAATAAACCTTCTGTAGCAACCAATCATTCCTAGGAAAACCTGGACATCTCTTTTGTTGGACGGTGTTTGCATGTGTATGATGGCTTTGACTTTAGCGGGGACAGGCCGTAAGCCATCTTTACTGATGATATAGCCAAAGAATTCCAAATTTTCTTTAAAGAAATTGCACTTCCTTGGTTTCAGCTTGAGATTAGCCACAATAAATTGTTGGAATACTGCCTCTAAATGTTCCAAATGTTGGTCAAATGTTTGTGAAAAGACATTGATTTTATCAAGATAAACCAATACATAAGTTAGCTTAAGGTCTCCCATCACAGAATCCATGGCTTGTTGGAAAGTTGCGGGGGAATTTTCAAGTCCTTGTGGAATTCTAGTTGGCTGGAAAAGGCCTTGTTCTTTTATAATGGCACACTTTTCCTGATATGCCTTCAGAAGGTCAATCTGCCAGTAGCCAATGATCAGATCTATTGCACTGAAGTACTTTGCGCCTCCTAACTTAACCAATGTTTCATCAATGCAAGGCAGCAGGTAAGAATCTTTTTTTGCGACTGAGTTCAACTTGCAATAATCCATTACCACACAATTTGACCCATTCTTTTTCTTTACAATCAACAGTGAAGAAGACCAAGGACTCTTGCTGGGGACCAAAAGACCGGCTGTGAGTAGTTTCTGTAACTCTTCATTGATAATAACTTGGTTGGCCAAACTGCATCTTATTGGTCTTGAGCGTATAGGGGCAGTCTCTTGTGTATCCAATACATGTTCAACTCCCAGGGCTTTTCCTAGGTTGTGATTTTTCTCCGCAAAGACGTCCTTGTATTTCTCAAAAAGGCGTATAGCTTGGTCTTTCTGGTCTTCTGTCAGACCATTTAGAGAGCTGCACAGAATTAGCAATAAAACACTTGGCTGATTGCACGGCAGCGTAAACTCACTGAGTTCACCAAATGGGATGACATCTGTGAGGCTAGAGTTTTCTTCCAACTTCATATAGCCCAAAAGCTTATGTTTCTTCACCTTCAGCACTTTATCAGAAAGATTTCCCAAGAGTACTAGGATCTCATGTGACAATGGCATGATAATACTAGGTAGAATCCATGGTTCTAGTTGCAAACCATTGTGGAGCCCAAATAATTCACTGTGTATCCTTTTTGGAAATCTGAGGCTCAGGCCCGTATTGTGAATTGCTTGGGATCCACTTGGAATGGAGAATTATCTAGAATAATACAAAGGAATACCTTTATACTCCTTGGTAGCCAGCAGCAATACCTTAATTTTGCGCTGTTGTAAGGTCTATGCTATCAGCATGTCTCCATTGGTGTATTCCATATTGATATAGTGTACCTTTTTTGTAGGAATATCTTTCTGTCTGTCACCGTGGTAAAACATAGGTACAGAGTGGCTCAAAATGCTGAAGGGGCTACCCTTATGATTAATAATAGTATCATACATTGCCATGAAGCTTGTTTCAATCAGAATATTGTAACTCTCATTGTGCAGCACTATTGCAGGGGCTGTCACCACCAATTTACCAAAGCGTAGTGGTAAGGATGAGTAGGCTCTCAGTGCCTTTGTTCTGTCAGGTCTGGCAGTTCCAAATTCCTCACTGTAGTCCAAATCTGGTGCAAGTTTCAGCTATTTGACTAGCCTGGTTGAAACAATGTTCCCAGGGGCTCCAGAGTCCAGGATTACTCTTACTTGTAGTTTATGTACCACTAGTTCAATTTATGTACAATTTTGTCTTTCTCCATAATGTGGAGAGATAATTTTTGTAACCTTATTAATATCTAACTCTTAAATGGGCGGGAAATGATTCCAGTGCAGTTGTTAATTCAGGCTTTAGATACTTTAAGGTGTCCAAGTTTGTGGAGACTTGCACATACCTCAATAGTTGAAACAACTTTTTAACACTGTCACTCTCATGGGTGACCTCAGTGTATGGCATGGAAAGTTGTTCAGCGTAAGGTATAGAGATGGTATCAACAGCTTCTTTGGAAGGTAGGCTTTCTGTACAAATTGCCTGCTTCCTTGTGACTGCGTTGATGGCTAAAGCTCTATGGGGCAAGTCTTTGTTTATCTCTTCTTTATCAGGCAAGTATCTCTTGGGGCAGGCTTCTTGGTCCAGCAGGCAGCCGTTGCAATCAGGAATGTTGGGGTCAGGGTCAATAGGTGGAGAGGGTTGATTACAACTAGCAGTCAGGGGTTTCTCCTCAAACTGACTGCTTAGCAGTTTTTTGACTCCTCCCCATCTTCTTCTTGGTCCTTGTATTTGTCTAATGGCTTGTCCTCTTTGCTGTCTTCCTGGCCCAAGTGCCAGACACTAGTCTTGGGTTGCTTGCAATCCTGAGAAAGATGTCCTAATTGCCCGCACTTGTAACATGTGCAAGTGGTTGTAGTACTATTGATTGAAGATGTTGCAACAGTTGTTGATTTTTTCAAGGGATCCTTCTCCTAAGTCTTACCTTTGGGTTTTTTAGAAGAGAAGGAGGTGGATTTCTTATAGTCCAGGAAAGGAACCTTAAACTGCTCTTTGAAAGACCCCAGGTGACGCATGAGTTCAGGTACTGTTCTTGCGCCATAGATTCCAGACTTTAGAGCAATGTAGAGCTCTCTGTTAGGACGTAAATATTTAAGAAGGGCTCCTTTTACATCAACAAAAGTAGCTGCACCCATTGACACTAAGGTCTGTGCTTCCAGGTAGAATCAATTGGAGAAATCCATTAGGTTTTCACCATTCTTAATTTTCCCTTCTGTGAACTCCATTTTGCGGCAAAACAGAGCTTCCTCACTACCAAACTCCACAATCAAGGCCCTGGACACGTTCTCATAGATCCATCCATTCTCAGGTGGTCTTGGCATTATTATAGTTTGAGTTTCTGAATCCAGACAGTTGAAAATGGCAACGTTCTTCATGGCTTTGTCTGCTCCATACATGGAGTTATTACACAGATGGAGAAACATGTGAATGTTTGTCTTTTTATCAAACTTAGGCAGATTGGTTGGCTTAAAATTCTGGATCACCAAGGAGGTGCTAAAGTTATAACTTCTTCTGGGCAGAGGCGAGGTATTCCTCTGGTTTGAGGTGCAGAATTGTGCTTCAGAGGCTGCATCCTTAGCATTGTGACTGGTCCTGGAAGTTGAAGCTGCCGCACCAGGAAGGGGAGTCTTGCTGCTATCCAGTACTGTCTCTGCCACATAGACCTTCCTCATTGTCTGGCCTATATTGTCTTTGTTTCTTTTGTAACTATGGAAAGAGCAATGGTCCTCTGACATGGCCTGGCTGGTGATGGATAGGACGCTTTGGCTTCTTCTGGTAGTAGCCTGTGGTCCTGACTCTATTACAGTCTGGCCTACGTGTATCTGAAGTAGCTGTTTTACTTAACCTTGTAGCAACAGAATATAACTACATTGCAATTGTACTTCTCAGGTCAGATCTTTAATAGTACAGTTGGCCATGTGCAATTTGCTTCAAGTTTCTTGATGCGCAAAACTTGCTTATCAAGCAGCACGTTGTTCTTTTCCTGCATAGCCTAATGGCTGTTCCTTAATCTTTCAAGGTTATAATGATTCTCTTTAGTGAAGTATGATTATGTTCAATAAGTTTTGCCATCTTTGAGAATTCCATATAAAAGTGACTACAATCAGCAAGGGATTGGCAAAGGCCTTTGTTGATCTTGCTGACATGTGCAGATAGCTCCTCCATGTCCCGTTGGACTATGTCAGTGGCTTCTTTATTGGGTTTGGTGGAAGCCCATCCTCAATCATTCTTACAGAGCAACAGAGCAACTTCACTTCACTGCATAGGAAGCAGAAAGTGGCTTCTGCTCCTTTGACATGGTGCGTGACTGTGACTGTGCCAAGCCAATTATTGTCCAGTCCTTTATGTTCAAGCATTGTTCCAACCATTGTGCCACATAGTTAGTCAGACATTCTTCCAGCTGTGCTGACCAGTTTGCGGTGAAACTCTGCTGTCCAGCCAAACTATGTAATTGATGGCTAATATTGAACATGGAGCTTACAAGCTCATCATACAGTTATCTGAGGAATGCTTGCTTATTTTTGATCAAGTGTCCCTGATGTGAAATAAGAGAAAGCTGGTGTACCAAGTGGATTTAGTTGTGACAAATGGCCAGGTGTGCAAATCTGTGAATATATTCCTTTGCTTGTTTGACTGTCTTCATCTTCAACCAAAGCTGGTTGGGAGTAGTCCCTGTAAAATTTTGGAACTTTTCTTTGGCTGTAGTACCATATGATGGTAGTACCACCAGCTTCTCATGAACTTCCCTGTTCTGATATGCACCATGGTATATACTGCCTATGGCCTGCTCCAGCTGCTGCTGAGTGGGTTTGGCATTTCTGTCCACTTCCAGTGGAATTGGGACGTTGAGGTGCAAGAGAGACGGATCCTTGATCTGACAGGGGTGCTGTACGTCAGTCATAAATTGACCAAACACAACAATTTCATTTGGAAGATCATCCCTTGTTCCAGCAAGACAATTGTTCTCTGTGAAGAGCCCCTTGGGGTGGTCCTGAAGATGGCAAAGGAAAGCCTGGAGAAAGTTATCTCCATCTCCTCCCCGCACAAAAGACAAGTCCCCAATAGGGCGGCGGGTACCGTTGGGCTGTTGCATGCTAAAGTGAGCACCAAATGTTGTGATTTGGGTATGGTGTATTGTAACGGTGATTGCTTAACTTGAATACGGCCTTAATTATTACTAAAGATTACGTCAAGATATATATCTAGCCTAATGCGTATAATAAAGTATAAGTTATGTAAATTCAATTCTTTATTTGTAAATCAAGAAGAGAGTTATATAGTAATTGAGGGATTAATGAGAGCCACAGAGCACCAGGATCCTCTGTTCTGCAGCCAGCTTTATCTATCACTTAGCCCATTATTAACTTAATGATCATATGATCATTAGTTAATATAACTTCATAGTACAACTTAGTTGATCAATTGGATTAGTTATTATCCAATACAAGAGTAACATTGTTCTATTGTTCACCAAGCTTAATGGATCAGTTAGTTGTTACAGTGAAGGCTAGTTTACATCCAATCACTTCATGACACTGGGTTACCTCATGGTCCAAGAATTCAAGGTGCTCCTTGAAGAAGGCACACTTAGATGGTTTCAACCTAAGGCCAGCCTCTCAAATCTTTATGAACACTTCCTTGAGGTGATCCAGGTGATCTTTAAAAATAGCGCTTAAGACGGTTATACTGTCTAAGTACACTAGTACACATGAGAGCTTTAAATCACAGAGGATGGAGTCCATGGCTTGTTGGAAAGTATCTGGGGCATTGCAGAGCCCTTGCAGTATGCAAGTAGGCTCAAAAAGTCTTTTGGAAGTGATGAGAGCGGCCTTTTGTCTATCCTCAGGAGAGAGATCAACCTTCCAGTATCCAGAAATTAAATCTATAGCAGAGAAGAACTTAGAGCCACCAAGGCAGCAAAGAGCATCATCAATGCGTGGTAGGGGATAGGAATCCTTTTTGGTTAATGAGTTCAAGCATTGGTAGTCCATCATAATACAATGACCTCCATCCTTCTTCTTCAGTATGAACAGGGGGGAGGCTCATGGACTTTGGGAAGAAGCTAATAGCCCAGAATCTAATAGTTGCTTGAGCTCTTTAGACACTTGAGCGTCTTTCACACAGCTGCAGCAATAAGGTTTAGCACAGAAGAGGGGAGCGTCACCAGTATTGATCTGGTGAATGACACATTTGGCTAGATCATAATCAGTGCTATCTTTAGAAAAGATATCTGAAAATTGACCTAGCAAATCCAGTACCTCCTTCTGTTATACCAGGGATGTAGCAACAGGACATCAGGAGCATTTGACAACTTGTCATAGCTAACAACTTGCCCTCTAGACACTTGTATGGGGAGAGCGGTTAAGTTGACAACCAGGAATTGAACAGGGTCTTTATGAGAGACATCCAAGATTCCCAGGCATAAGTAGGGCTTGTTGCATCACAGAGAGGGAGCAGAGTATAACTCTAGAAACATACACTCAGGTAGCTAATAAGATATTTGTGAGTCTAGGATGGCTTGAGACCCTGGGGGAATGGTTACAGCAGAAGTGACCAAGAGAGGAATCCCTTCAGACGCAGGGCAAGCCATAAAGGGACACTTAATATTGGATGAAAGTGTATGGTATTTTGAAGTGAAAACACCAGTGGGATATTCTAAGGCACATGTCTTGAGGCGCTTCCCGGGAACTTTAACTGGCTCTTCAAAGATCAGAGGGACTTCATACCCTAAGATAGAGAGGTAGCCGTCCTTTAAGTTGATGATCCCATTGTATTCCCTAAGGAATTGAGTACCAACTAGAAGGTTGTAGCTCTCATTCTCCAAGACAACAGCAGGTGCAGACAAGAGTAGTTTTCCAAAACACACGCAAAGAGCAGAATAAGCTCCTATAGCACAAGTCATGGATAGATCAGCTGTGCCATACAGCTGGTGGTAATTAAGGTTGGGGGGCAAGTTTGAGCTTCTTGACAAGTTTTGAGGAGACAAAATTAGCCAGAGACCCCATGTCTAAGACAGCCTTGATTTTCACTTTTTGGATGGATATTTCCACACAAGTGGTAGTACATCCAAAGGGAAGATAGCCAGAATGTCTTGGGCTTCTGCTAGCTCTTTGTCCCATTTTTCAATCATGCATCTCAATCCTGGAAACTCCTTATAGACAGTCTGGAGAGGAAGCAAGACTGAAACGTTCTTAAATACAGCGTCAGTGACCTCAGCAGCTTCTTAAGACAGCTCTATAAGCACAGGGGAACTCTTAGCTTGAGTAAGTTTGGGGCAAGAGACAACCTCCTTGGCTTCTGGTAGCGGCTTGGCAGTTGTTGTAGATTTCCCAGAACACAACTTATAAGGGACCGCAATAGTTTCAGGGACAGCAAGAACAGAATACCCATATGCGTTGGGATCTTCCACATCTGAATCATCAGAGATGTTGTGAAATAACAGCAGAATTGGAGGAGCCCCAGTATCAGCAGGCTCAGAGTCAGCAATGGAGGGGGGATTGAAGGAGACAGGGAAGAATTGTCAACCAAGAGCGTCTCTGCCTCTAGGTTAACTGTTCTTTTCCCGCCTGTTCCTTGGGATCAGCCCTTTCAACCCAAGGATTGGTGCAGACACAAGAATGGTAACCTATCTGGCCACAGTTGTGGCAACCTTGACGTCTAGGAGGATTTTGTGAGTTCATTGTGAGGATACAGGGGCCACAGGAAGACAAGCCAGAATTAGAGGCAGCACAATTCTCTCACACAACCTCTCCAGAATGGGTAAGGTGCATATCCTGCAACAGCGTCTTTATGCTCTTCTGTCAGATTTCCTTTCCTGACTCCATTTTATTTAGGAGGGAATTAATAGGAGATACTGAGACAAATTTAAAAAACAACAACATTCTCAACACTAGTTGGCACTTTAAACTTAGTAAGAACAAGATTCAAACCCAGGACTCTAATGATGAACGTAACATTAGTACAGAATCAGCTAATACACTTAAATTATCTATTTATTATCATTCCATTCAATTGAATTTTGCTTTCAAAGTGCCTTTTGAATTCAAAATGTCAATAATAAGAATGTTAACGTCACTTACCGCTCTGCTTCTGATTTGCTGCGTAAAGCAAGCCTGACAATTTGTGACCCGCTCTCTGTCTTTAGATAAGGCTCTGTACATTAAGATTATAGATCTTCTGGCTCTACACCGCTTTATTATCCTTAACATTGTGTCATCTTCTTGGCTCCTCTTCTTAAACCAATTAAGTATGAAAATTATTAAGCAAAAACTGATCCTACACTTGAAACAGGTATCCTTTTAATGATATGTTCATGTAAATCCCTTTCATTTCCCAAATTCCACTCAAATACTTCAGCCTTCATTTTAAGGCTATTTAAGTGCACAATCCTTATCCATTCCAATTTTTCTAACAATAAAGAATACTTTATATCTTATCTTGTTGCGCCTATCTTTTAGTAACTCCCATTTGAAGCCATGAAGGGAATCTTATTCCTGCTATGGTTTCTAGTCTTCTTATTTACAACCGTAAAAGGTCTTGAGAATCCTACTCCCACCATTGACTGGAAAAACTCCTCTACCAACAATGCCCACCAGAAGGAGTCATTGGCCAATGGATGGTTCAAGTATTCCTCTGGTTATTGGGGTAGAAAGTTCCACTATGGCTGCCATTCTACTCCTCCACCTGCCAAACCCTTGTTGGTACAGCCCCACACATTGTTCTACCTATTGACATACATGGTAGGATAATACCTTTTGGGTCGTTTTAGCTCCCTGATGAGAAGGTTTGTGTACTTGGGGCATTTGGGACATCTCACCATGGTCACTGTGCCCATTGGTTTGGCCATTTCAGGGCTTAACCTAGGGGCCTTGGCTCACCAAATTGGGGGCTTGTTCCCCTTAAAGTGAGTCCCTGAAATCTTCATAGAAGAAAGCATGAACTTACGGGCTTTGAAGTGAAGGCACAGAAGCTGGTTCACCTTGAGGACTTGAGTGCAAGCCATGTAAGCTTCATGAGCTCTCAGTTGTCTGCTTGTTATCAGTTGCTGTCCTTCCATGTAGAATCTATATGCAAATTTAGCTAGAGTCTCCTTAGGACTGAAATCAATGTGCATGAAGGCATCCTTCTTCACTTCCAGACTAAGGTCACCACCAATTTGTCAATCAGAAGCTGCTTCATATCTTCCCAGGTCTCAATGGTGGGCAGCTCTGGCACTACTACCTCCTGGCAAGTTGGGTTTAGACAGGTCAAAGTATGTTACTTCTTAACCTCATCTGATGCTCTTCTCATGGCAGTTTTATAGATAGTTAAGAAAGATGCAATGGTCAATGTTTTGGGATCAAAGACTTGCTTAAAGGTAGGCTTGAAATGTGCTTCTGGAGTTGGACCATTATTATTGCTATCAAGTACATTTATGTGCGGGGAGAATTCTGCTTCAGATTTGGAGGGGGGCTGTCTGGCCCACAGCTGACAAACACTCTCTTCTAGAGTAGTCTAGGTCTCAGCAGTGCGGGCACCTGTATTATTAGCTAGGGTGGTCTGCCGCTCAGTAACATCCAGGCGCTGGCCCTGTGCTGTTACTACCAAGGACAGTTCAGCCAGTTGGGAAGTAAGAGACAGGCCCACCAAAAGGCAAGGAGTGAACCTGTCATTTACTGAATTGATCACTTCACTTAGTTCTTGTATGTCTTTGTCAAGACAAGAATGATCTTGCTTCAGGAGGTCCACTTTATTGGCTAGGGCAATTAGTTCCCTAGAACATTGGATTTGAGGGGCTCCTGGTAAGCCAGGGCAGCAACCATTGTTGTCAACAACCCCAATTGGACTAGCAACAGTTGCCATCATCTCGCATAAGGCAGCAGGTTATTGCTGTAGTTCAGCAACTTGAGTAGTCAACCCAAGCACCTGGGGGTCAGGTTGAGGAGTCTCAGTAGGACGTCCTTGACTGCAAGTAGTTGTACGTAGCTCTCAAATGGCATCCCATAGTCTTTGCTCTCTATCCACCAAAATTTCAGATGGGGGAGAGGGCAGAACATCTGGCTTGGGCATAGATAATTTGTTCACTTGAGTCTGGAGCTTGCCAATAGCAGCAGCAGTGACACCTCTCTCTTGATCAAATTCTTCACTGAGTTCACAAAGGCCTTTAGCAGCATGATCTACTACTTGTTGCAGTTGCTCAAAGGAGTAAGCGCTAAACACATTAAGCTGCTGTACAAATTGTTCAAAATTGGTGAGATAGGCATTCAAAGTGGAATCTACTTGGGTTTGCCAGGGCTGTTCCAATTGGTGAAACTCATGTAGACACTCTCTGAAGTATTCAGGGATAGACTGGCGCATTTGCTCAATGGAATTGACCAAGAAGGTTTGAGAAGTGACAGAGTCACGCTGATTGTCTGACACCAAGGAAAACAGGGAGTGGATCCATTGTTGATAGGCAGCAAATCAATCCCAATGGTTTGTGACAGCTGCTTGTAGGGATGAAATCTCCTGAGTGTGGAGCCCTAACACCATTCAATGGTGGGCTAAGGCAGGTTGTACTAAGGATGAAAACAGGTGTTCAGCAGAGCCAGCTGCTGAGGAGATGCTGTGGAAATTGTGGAGCCACAATCAATTCATAGTATTCTGCTTGACTGAACTGAAGCTGGAGGCAAGGGATAGCCCCATCACAGGCTAACCCCAGGGCTACAGCCATGACTTGTTCCAAGTCAGGGGTACCCAAAGGGTAGGCCACTAGGCAGGGATCATTCCCAAGGTTCAGCACAGTAGGAACAATAGCAGGTCTGCAATGTCTTCCTCAATAAGAGGACAGGTAATTTCAGGTGAAGTCAGCTCTTGTATAGGTGGAGGCAAAGCACCTGAAAACGTAGTTGCAAAGGGGGTAACCAAGGGGCTTACAGCCCCTTTAGTGAACACCATTTTTGTTTTGACCTGAGGCATGGCACAGATACACAATGGGGAATCCAAACCTTAGGATTGGATTCATACTAATTCTTGGGTAGAATGACAGGGAAAGCTATGTGATTACCTTGTGGCCCTGATTGAATCATATCTTCTAGACATGGCTATAGAGGCACCAAAGTACGTGAAGACACAAAGACAAAAATGTGAATAGAACTTAAATTTTATTGATAGAAGTGAAATGGAATATAAACTTTATAGCTTTACCACAGAACAGTACAGGAACAGTAGGATCACTTGCCACAAGCATGAGTGGGGCAAGTGAGTTGCGCAGAATCAGGAAACTGAACAATTGAATTTCCAAATTTAGAGCCAGACTCATTTTGAAGGGCAAAAGTAAAAGAGAGAGATTTGTCCTCAAAATAACCCATCAAAGAAAAAATTGAAACACAGTGAATGGCAGCATTCACAACAGCCACCCTCCCCCACTTTGCAAGACTTTTACAGGGACTAAGACGTGGAATCAATTACCATGATTTAAGTTCCCTCCAGGAATTCTATACTATTTGCCACCCAAACTGGAAACAAACTCCTCACTTATCCTTTCTGCTTTTGCAGACATCAGGGCACAGAGCTATTTAACACTGGAACAGACTAATCCCTTGTTGAAAAAAAATTTCCAACCTCATGAAACTACCCACAGTCCAAAGTAACATCAAGAGAGTTTTCATGGCAGATAATATAAGTACACCAGTCACTAGAAAATTAAAACCATTCTGCGCCCAAATAGGAGGCATGCAGACTACACTCAGTAGCCCAATCATACCAATCCTCAAGTACAATGTTGTACTTGTTCTGGACTGAATGAGAAATACAAAACCATATATTGACTGGGATAACGCTACCCTCACCATACAATGAGGTGAGGTGCACCACCATGTATATCCAACTCATATTGATACACTTATGAGAGACCATGTTTTTGTGAAAATTACATAAACAGAAGAGGAAAAGAACCCTAACAAGATTAATTGAAACACCTGTATGCATGAGATTATCCACTTTAAAAATGTAGAGACCTCACACAAACAAGACACAATTTGACAACAGCTGATCCAAGAACTCCCTTCTGTTTTTCAAAAAATTTACCAGGGCTACTGCCCAACCGGGGCATCCAGCATGAAATTGACTGCAAAAAGAGTGTACCAAAAGCATAATCTATCTATGGCCTAACATCACAAGAGGACAACACGCTAAAGGCCTATCTAGACAAAGCAACAACAGCGCCCATATTGACATTAATAATGTTGACAGTGGCCATATTGACAATACAGTAAAGTGACAACCTGGTTTAACATAATGTTGTCTTCTGGATGTTGACACTTTTTTAATTAACAAAACACTTTACCCTGAATATTTTAATATAATTTTTTTCAAAATACATTATTATATTAAAATGATCTCAGAGCTCAAAAATGCAATAGAAAATACCATAAGTAATAAGAATAAGGAGATATAAGCAAATATTTTTCAATTTAGTATTAAATTACAGTCTTTATTATAAAAATATTTTTTATTCCTATAAAAATTAAAATTCCAATGTTACAAAAATAAAGGTAAACACAATATAGTAAGTTATACAGAATTTAAGAAAATTACATGATAAATTAATTTTACTTTTTATAAGCACAACTGAAAATATCCCATACTTAAAAAATAAATTAACAAAAATATAAGATATTTCTTACAAAACCATATTTAAACTGCATCTGAAACTTACCATTTATACCTAAAATGATTAGTACAATCCAAAAGAATAAGTATAAATATTCAAAAGCAAAATCCATAGAGGCAAAGCAAAGCAGAGTTTATTAGGATAATTGAAGCCACCAGCAAAGGCAGTAGCCATGTCCTTGAGGTACTTCTTAATCTCTGCCACCTTATACTTTTTCCTGACTACCTTCTGGATATACTCCTAGTAGTCCTGGTCCTTACTCTTCTTGGGTGCCACCTGGTTGGTCAGGTCACAGAACTTTGAGAAATTACAGGCCTGCTCCTCCTGCAGCTTCAGGAATAACATGTTGAACTTGGGGTTTGCCCCAAACTTTTCCTTCAAGTGTTTATGCCACACCTCCAGGCTTGACATTGTCTTCATCTCCCCCTTGAGGCAGGCGCTCTGGCAGTTCCAAGGGGCAGCAGCCTCACTCTTCCTTCTCCTGGAAGTCACCTTCTTGTCAATCTGCTGCTTCTCAAAGTAATAAAGGTAGCCCTTGAAAATGGTGGAGTGCTTTAAACAAAAGCATCCTCCAGGAGGACCTCAAAGCCAATCTCAGTATGCTCCAGCCAAACAAAAGCCAAGGCAGAAAACTGGGTTAAGGTAAAGCAGCACTTCCCTTTACCATTTTTATATACTTCTCAAAGAGGCCCTACTTGCTCTTGAGATTTTTGATGAGGGACTGCCTAAAATGGAAGAAGCAGCCATGTACTTCTCCATTGAAGGTGGCCTTGAAGGCTTTAAACTGAGCTTGCTCAAAGTCCATTATGATCACCTTTGGCCCAAGTGGGTGTGCATGGGCTAGCTGCTCTGCGGCTAGGGTGGACTCATTCTTCTCAGCAGAGGAGGGATTGGCCTTGTGGCACAGGTAGGAGGGGGAGCTGGTTAGCAGGAAGGGAGCTCAAAGTATCCTGGACAACTATGAATACTCTGGCATAAAATCCGTCTTGGAACCAGGAAGAAGAAAGAAAACAAGGGGGATAACCTGGGCATCAAATTTCCTGTGCAGGACCCAAAGCTGCTTGAAAAGGGTTGGGAAGGTTGAAAATGTGCTGTTGCACAGTCAGGTGGTAGAAGTGTTGAGCTGCTCCAGGTTTTGGGTTGTGGCATAGGCTATGATTCTATCCTCCGCTTCCTGCCCATTGCCATGAAGCAGGAACATCTCACCATCCTTCATATTCTTGAGGGCATCTATGAGGACCAAGTCTTAAATGATAGTGGTGCTCTTGGCCAGTGGTTTTGAGGCTTGACACCTATTGCTTACAAACTTGACCAACTGGCTGTGGGTTGGCACCCTCTTGAGGCTGGTGGGGGAGAGGTACTGGAAGGCAAGCACAGCCAGATGAGTGGGGGAAAGGTCCTTGGAGGTAGGCATAATCCACACAAGTTACCATTTGAGAAGGTGGCAGATGGTATTTTTGGGCATCACACAAGTGTGCTTGCCCTTGATGGTTTGGACAAATTCCCAGCACTCAGTGTTTAGCCGCACTGAGCAGGAGCGGTCCTTGCAGGTGTAATGCCGGCTCTTGAAGCCTCAGCTGGCATTATTTCAAGAGAAAATGTGACCATTAGCCACCATGGCTGGCCCCTCTTTGATGCTCATTATGGGGAAGTACTTGGGCAGGGAGAAAGGAGCTTTGAACTTATCATTGATATTTCAAATTTTGTGGGCCAAAAGAGGGTCCTAAGGGCTATCAGGAGCATAGCAGAAGCCAGGGAAGTAGTTGGGCTGGGGCTTGGATTCATCCCCTGACAAGCTGAAAGGAGGGGGTTTGGTGGGGGGAAGAAGAAGGGGGGACTGCTGTGGTGCTCCTCATGTGTGGGAGACTTATTTTTGGAGAGAACTTCTTGGCCTGGCGCTTCTTGGCAGGTATCTCATCAGAAGCTGTGTTATAGAAGCTGCAGTCTATAAAGGAACCTCAGATTTCTCTGCCCCAGTGGAGTGAGCTAGGCTCTGCTTGGGAGAAGGCTTTAGAGAGGGCTTAGGAGTGGCCTTTTTGGATGAAGAAGGCCTTTCCTTTGGGGTCTTGGGGGCCTTGGTGGGATGCTTGGTGCCTTTGGGCTGTTTGGACATATTCTTGCTCTAAAATAATAAGTAACAAGCTCTGAGGTAAAGCTTTGTATTTAAAAACAAAACAAAATAACTATAAAAATCATCACATTTAAACTTTATACTTATAATATTTTTAGTGAAATTTTAAAGTATAAAAAATAATGGAATTTTTTGGTTTATTAGAGTTTTAAATAACAAGTTAAAAGTTAAAATAAATATTTAAAGTAGTAGCTTAAGATATAAATTTTATTTTTAAAAATTAAATAATATGAAAGAGAAAAGTTAAAAATACATCATGTTAAAATTTCAAATGTTTTTATCATGTAAAACATAAAGTTCCATTTGTGAGAAATGAAAAGTTTTGATATTATGAGTGAAAATTAGTAAAAAAAGCTGAATTCTCACTGAAAATTAGAAAATTGTAGAAATTTTCAGAGAAAACATTGATACTGTTGATATTATTTTGAAAATTTACTATGGAAAACATAGTACTATTAATTAAATTTAAGCAAACTAGCAAATATTAACCATTTTTAGTGTATTTTTGTTCAAATAATAAAATAAACATATGAAAACAAGTTAAAAAATATCAAAAATTCTTTATTTAATAATTGAAAATGATGTTTTGGGGGTGGGAATATGATATTTTACAATGGCGTATAATGAAAGTTGTTAATATGTTGTATTCAGGTATAAAAAAGGTAAATTGTCAACTTTGCCACTTACAACATCCTCAATAGGAGATGGCATAGTAAGTTAGGCTCAAATGCACCACTCAATATTTGCTTATATCCACCCCAGCAGATAATCACAAGCAAATAGATAACATTTCCAATTTTCAACATTATTATTGATAAATTCTATAGTAAATTACATAGTAACTCACACTTAAATTATTGGATTGCTGGTGTGTCAGGGCCTAAAATGCCCTGGACAATCAGCTAGCCTTCCTAGAGACAAAGAAACCCACAGCATGGGAAACATTACCAACTGCCTTCAAAGAGAAAACTCCCCTTTCAAATAACAAATGACCTAGGGTTTGAGAGACCCACAAGCCTCAAATCCCTGGCATCAATTCTAATAATAAATTTGGGGCCATTTACTATTGGGAAATGATACATTGGGAGGACAATTGTTTGATTGCGCAATTGGGTGCTTGATTGCTTACAGGATCTATTAATATCTGTGGCACCTTGGCATGCTGCAACTCAACCAAGATTCCTGTTATACCAGGATGAGACTTATACAAAGGTATCCCATGATAATTGAATACAAATCAGACAATGTGATAATTACTGCAGATGCCCTGTCAAGGCTTGTCAGGGATTCTTTCCCTGACTACATTAATTTTATTGATAACCTTTGCAAGAATGGCCACTCCAAACAACACAACAACAAGGTATTTGAGGCCAGTTTATATTCTGAAAATGGGATCAACAGGAATCAAACTCAGAACCCTAAGAAAGGCCCAGCGTTAATACAGAATCAAGAACTCAATTTATTTTACCTATTTATGTTGAGTTTACTCATTCAACTTTTGCTCTGGTCTTTGAATCATTTTTTGGAAAGGTTAATACTAAATTTAACAACATCACTTACCGCGCGCATCCTGATTGGCTGCTGTTGTCTTCCTTGCCGCTTGTTAATCAAATGAGCCTATATTGAGCAAGGCTCTGTACTTAAATTTAAGCAATTATCAGACAATACACCGCTTAATTATGTTCTGCCTTGTGGTTTATCCCTGGTTCCTCTATTTCCATCAGCTTACACTCCATATTATTAAGCTCCACCTTCACCAATATTTGAAAAAGGTATTATTCTGATCATAAGTTTCATGAAAATCCTCTTCTTTTCTAAATACCACTTAAAAACCCCAGCCTTCATTTTGAGGGTATTTAAGTGCCCTTTTCTTATTTACTTCAATTGTTCCAACAATAAAGACTATATTCTATTCCTGCCAATCCATTAACTTCTGATACCTTATTTTTGAAGCCATGAGAGGAATTCTATTCCTATTCTGGTTTCTAGCTTTCTTCTTGTCTGTGGTGTTAACCTTGGAAACCCCAACGCCCACTACTGACTGGTACAACTCCTCTCCAGATGACGCACATCAAAAGGAATCCCTAGCACATAGATGGTTTAAGTACCCCTCTGGCCACTGGGGACGTAAATTCCAGTATGGTTGCTCATTCACTCCACTTCCTGTTGAACCTTTGCTGGTTAGACCTTACACCTCCTTCTACCTTTTTTTGTATGTGGTAGGATACTATATGTTTGTTGTTTTAGCTCTATTTTTGGAATATTTGCCTACTTGGGTCATCTAGGACATCTCACCATGATCACAGTACCCATTGGCTTGATAATTGCAGGGCTTAACTTAGGGGCCTTGGCCCACCAATTAGGGAACTTTTTCCCTGTCAAGTGGGTCTCTGACAAGGCTATATTGTAAACATCTCCTATGCACTGATAGAGACCCCAATTTTCTCATGTTAATAACGGTAAATCTCCAAGAGGGGTTCCCATATGGTATACCAATGAACATCCAAGAGAAAGTTCTCAATAACAAACATCTGTTTAAAAACGTATATGGCATTCTACACCACATATTACCAAGTGGTGATACTATGCCATACGTCCTGCCAACAAAGATTGACACAATCCTTTGATACCACAGAGATCTGTGACACACCTATAGCAGGAACTTGCATTGATACCTCAAGACACGCTACTGGTGGCCCAACATGCTGGACAACATAAAGAAAATACTAGACCAATGCCAAGTCTGTGAAAATTACACCCACTCTAAGGCACCCCTAAGACATTAATGTCAGTATAAATCACCCAACCCTTCAAGGTATGGGCACTGTTGTTTCTGGAAATGTGTCCCATAATGGCCAAAGACAAAAATGTTGTAACTGTGCTGTCCTAGCAGAGTTAAAAAAGGAAAATAATTGAAACTAGATAGTATTCTTTATTGAGAGATAAGTATTATATAATAACTGTGAATTGTGGATAACAGGAACATGATAGTGTTGATCACACAGTGGGACAGTGAAGGGGATGACTTGATTCTGGTAATGATTCAAGTGCCAAAACGAGGTATCCACCATGGGGGCTCAACTTTTGTTCATGTTGTTGTTTTTGGATGTTTGAGTCAACTTCCTAACTTGGCTCCGGGTGACTGGATAGTTGGATTGTGGGTCACAGATCTGCTTACTCAGGACCTTGATGGCAGGTCAAGCCTGCTGCTTTGACACGCCCCCTGACTGAAGGTTGGTCTCCTATGGGGGTAGGTTGTCAGGAGCCAGGGCACCATACTGTACCAACTGCTGTTTGGTGGCAGGTAAAATAGTCTCATGTTGTTTCTGTCTTGCCTTGAAGGGTCTCAGGCAATCATGGTGGAGGACCTTGTCTTGTTTACGTTTCCCAAGTCCTTGAACAAGGTAAGTGTTGTTTTTGTTTACCTTTAGGATGATGGCTGAGCCCATCTTTTCTGGTTGTAGTTTACTTTTGACGGTGTTAATGACCCAGACTTTGTTGCTGATCTGGTGTCTGTCTTGGATGGGGACAAAGGTCTTTTTTAGACACTTTTCTTCCCTTTCTGGTTGATTGCTATTGGTCTGTATGACCTGGGAATCTGAGCAGGGTGGAACCTTGCTTGGCATTTCCAGCTTAGGCCCTGATAGTGCTTGGATGATGTTGGGCTTTGTGCCATAAACTAACTCAAAGGGGCTTTCCCAGGTGGATCTATTCACACAGGTCTGGCATACAAGCAATGCAGTTGGTAGCTGCTTGTACCAGTCCTCAGGTCTCCCAGCGGTGAGCTTGACCAGGGCTTGCATGAGGCTACCATTCAGCCACTCCACACGTCCATTGGCCTGAGGGTGATAGGGTGTTGTCACTTTGTGCTGGACTCCATTACTAGTGAGGTAAACATTGGCATCTTCAGAGTTCAATTCTTTACCTCCATCAGTTATCAGGAGTTCTGGCTTTCTGAACTTGCTGATGTTTTCTTTCCCTATGAATTGCCGCACGTCATTGCCTGTATGTGTTTTGACTGCTTGTGCCACTGGACATTGTGTGGCAAAGTCTATTGCAGTAATGATGTACTTTTTTTGCTATATTTCCCTGGCATGGGGCCCATAATATCTAGGGCCCACGCCTTGAAGGGTAGTCATGTGCGGATAGGTAGTAAGGATTTAGGTGGGGTATTGCTCTTTGTAAATTTCTCACATACTTTGCATTGTTCCAAGACTTCCTGGACGTCCCGGTATAGAGTTGGACACCATGCTTTGTGTTTGAGGAAATAATAGAGGTTGCGGCTTTTTATGTGTCCTAGGTCTCTGTGGTAATGTAGGATTATGTTAACTCACTGATGTGTGGGAACATAAGAATGGTAGTGCTGTCAGTCATCTTCCAGTATAAGGTTCCATATACATCCACAAATAAGTGCTCTTTCTTAATAACCTTTTCTTTTGTTACGTCTGTGGTGCCAGGGGGAAGCCTATGTCCTTTGTTCAGAGCACCAGGATAGGCCAATCTAGGTTGAGCCCATTCTTGCCCCTTGTGGCCCTGACATACAGGCGCAAGAGTTTGTCTGTCATGGCAAGATATAGACCAGGCTTATATTGTATAAGCATATTAAACCTCTTCAGGAGTTCCATCCATCAGGCTTTACGGTGGGATAGGTTTGCTTAGGTTTTGAATTATATATGTGACTTGTGGTTGGTCAATGCCATGAACTCCTCCTGTTGTTCTAGGTAGCAACGCCACTTGACTAGGCAGTGTACAATTGCCAACAAATCTTTGTTGTGTATAGGGTATCAGCACTTGCTGTCTGTCAGTTTGCATGATTTGTAGACCATAGGCAGGAAGTAACTATCATTGTTTTTGATTTGTAGCACTCCTCCAATAGATGTGTCTGTCACCATTTGATATTCCCCATCACGTTTGGGGTATTAGAGAATGGGTGCTGTTGTAAGTTTCTCCTTAAGACGTCTGAAGCAAAGGTCACATTGGGGGTCCATACAAACTTAGATTTGGCGCCAATTATGGCAGATAGGGGTGCAGTCAGGATGCTGCAGTTGGGTATGAAGCGTCACACATAGGCAACTATTCCCAAGAATGTGCAGAGTTCTGACTTGTCTTTTGGAGGGGGCATTTTACAGATAGCTTGAACTTTCTGGTCATTGGGTCTAATGCCATTCTTTGAAACTATGTGTCCCAAGAAGGGTAACTGCTTGCAGAAAAACTGGCATTTGAAGGGCTTGACTAGCAGCTTGTGTTGCGCCAGAGTAGTAAAGACTGCATCCAGGTCTTTGTGATGTTGTTCTACCAAGGGGCTATAGATAATAGTGTTTTCCAGGTTACCAAGGTGTGTTTATCAATGTGGGGGCAAACACCTTGTTCATGAAAGTCACAAAGGTTGACAGGGTGTTTGTCATTCCAAAGTTAAGTACCACACACTTGTATGATCTGTATTTAGTACAAAAGGCTGTTTTTGGAATATCTTGTTCCTTGATGCAGATCTGATTGTAGACAGCAGTTAGCTCAATCTTGGAAAAGACTGTGGCTGTAAATTCACCACCCCTTTGGCCTTGGATAGGACTATCTTCCCATGTTGTACCAAGAAATCTCCTCAGAAGTCAGCCAAGCCCCTTAAATCCCTTGAGGATTTAGCCCAACAATTGATGAGAGATTTGTATTAGCATACCCTTCCCAGGTGGTAAATAACAGTTTTTGGAACTCAGTTCCCACTTGGGAGGAATCCCTGATTAATTTAGACTATTTTTTGGCTTGGGCGCGTCCGCACCTGAAATTAATTAAGTCTAAACAATCAGGTTGCTCTAGTGCTAAATCATCAGATTTCAATCCAACTGGATTGGATGCTGATTTAAATTACCCAAGCAATGTCAGCCAATCAGAGTTAAAGTTGGAAATTACTGCAAAACCCTCCAACTCACTGGATTCACCTTGCAAAATTTCTCCTGCAGCCAATCAAATCTGTTCCTTGGGTCAGGTGGCACTGAATTCTAGACTCCTCCCTTAAAGCTAGACAGGAGACTTTCAGTCTCCTGCTTGCTCATTTTACAAAATAAAGTTTAGGTCTCCACTTTAGAATTTTAAGGTTTTTTTGGGTCCCTTCTTTGGCCCTTTTCACTTCATAAGATTATTAGTAGAAATTCTTCTTCCCTTACCTTATTCCTTCATTCCTGGGCCTCTCTGCATCTTCTTGGAGCCCCCTACACGTTGCCAGCAATGATTTTAAAGCTTTTTGCTTTTGCTTTGAAACATAGTTGTTCAAACTTAAATTTTAGTAGTTTATTTAGTATAATTACCTACTTGAATTTTTATTTTATTTTTTCTTTCACTTTTGCTTCTCCCTGAGCTTCATATACGCTCTAGAGCTTCAAAACTCTGTCTTCAAAGCCCCTCTCTGTGTGGTTGCTGTTCTCTGTGTCCCATTCACCTCATAGAATCATTCCACCTGACCTTGGCTTCCTCTTGGACACTAATTTCAGCCCAAAGATTCAGAAGAAGTTTTAAGAAAAAGAGCATTAATCCTGCTGTTGGAAAGTATTTGGCTAAGTAAAATATTGGTACCCTTTTCCAAGTTTGTGGTGTTCACTGTTGTGTTTGGCTCCTGGGGACAACATCCAGGAGGACACAGCGGGAAATGTTTATAACAAAAGATTTGAGGTTCAAAGCTAGCCTTGGATTAGCCTTCAGGGCAAAATTAAGGGCACATACCTTAATTTCCTGGGATATAAGATGTGAAAGTCCTTTTGGCAGAAAGGACAGGAAAAAGCTTGAAGATTATTAAAGTTAATTCAAATGTGGATAAACTTGTCTTTATTAGGAGAAATGATTCTACTTAAATAGTGGACAAGAGACGGTGATCACTCATTAGGAAGACAGAGTGGCTGAGGGGGTCACGTTGGGATGAGGTCATACTATCATTGAACAAGGGAATGTATGGTATTCTGGAATGGATGGATATTGTCCCAGACTCATTTACAGAAAGCAAGAAATTCCCAAACCTGAAAGCAAAAGCAGTCAAATCTTTGCATTTATCATTATTCAAAGGCCATATCAAAATAGCATTAATGGCGCAATTTCCAACATTCACCTTGGCACCAGCCTTGGTGTTGATATGGTGCACCACCCCTAACCTCTGGGGGTGCATCTTGTATTCCTTTCATCATGTGGGTGCTAACCCAGATCTATTCCTACACGCATTTGGCAACCTCCCTGGCCAAACTCAAGATATCTTCACCACCAGTGAGAAGGATGTAAGAAGCCTCACCTGGGACAACCTTGACCTTGTGGCTCCCAACCTATCTCCCCCAGTGTCACCAGTCCCGCCTTCTCTGTTGCCCCTCTCCTATGAGGTCCCAGTTTTACTGGCCCCAGGAGGAGACAAGGTTGGCCCAGAGTCTGCCCCTAAGCAAGCCCCCTGGTTACTCAGTGTAATGATTCTGATGGGCTTGGACACCTACTTTCCCCAACTATATGCTGTGTACTCTTTGTGGGCGCCACTTTGAGCAGCCATTCCAGTTCTCCACTGGAAGGTGTCCTAGTGGATTCTTCCCCCAGGATGGGAGCCAAACTTAGTTAGTTTAGCCCCTCTCTCTCACAGTGGCGCCGCCCAAGGCATCAAAGAGGTTGTCAATGAGTGGTAGTGGGTAACTATTCTTGATAGTAACTTTTTTAGGGCTTGGTAGTCTGTGACAAGGCGTAGGGTACCATCTTCTTTGCTACAAAGAATACAGCAGCACTAAAAGAAGACTGTAAGGGGTGGATAAGTCCTTTTTCTAACGCTTCCTTGAGGTAAGCACATAGAGTTTTGTCTTTGTTTGGGGTAAGGGGGTAGATAGGACGTGCTTTGGGTACAGCTCCCTTGAGTTAGATGGAGTGTTGAATATGTTTTTCTGGTGGTAACCCAGGTAGAGCCTCTTTGAAGATCTCTAGATGGCAGGCTAAAGTTCGCGGTCCTGAGGCGTGGTGGTATCTTGGTGGTCCTTGAAATGTATAATCTTGTACTGGAAAGAGTCCCAGTCAATTGCCTTGAGGTTCTCCTGTTTGTCCAGGGTCTCTGTGATGCGCACAAAGCTGTGGTTGCATAGGAGCTGGTCCACTGAGCCAGAGTAGATCTGGTGATTGATACCTTCATGTTTGATGATCAGTACTCAGGTTGCCCAGTCTACGTGGGGATTGTTCCTCTGTAACCATTCCGTCCCAGTACAATATTAAACTTTGGAAAGTCAATGACAGGGCCTTGGATGGTGGAGTGCAGGTTCTCAAGCATGACAAAGAAGGGGGTGGTTTCCCTTGTCACAGCAATGTGATTTTCATCAACTAAAACCATGCTTTTAATCTGCAAAGTATTAGTGGTTAACTTGAACTTGTCCACAAAGCTGCTGTTAACTAGGGTTTAATCTGCACCCAAGTCCAGGAGTGCTGAACCTGTGTAACTTTGAAAGCAGAAATGGTAAGACATCAAGTTATTGGGATGTCCAGCAATGGTGTAAAGTACCAGGTCTTCTTAGGGCACTTGGATTATTGGACACTGGTCCACATCCTCAGGTTAGTATTCATCATTGGGAAAGTCAGGAGCTGTGCAGGGAGAGCTTGTCTTGCTTAGTGCTCTTCCTGGGCTTTTCCCTTGTCTTGATTGTCTTGTGTGGAAGTGATACAAAAATGGGTACAGTTTGACTGACTATTGTTCCTGTTTCCATGTCCATTTGAACCTGCAGGTTTATGGGTTGAACTATTGCTGTTGTTTCCAGGGGGTGTCTGAGTGGAGCGCCTGCCTGTGTGAGAATCCTTGGGTCTCTCTTGTTTTCCCGTTTGTGCCTTATGGAGAGCCTTGGATGTTTGTTCTGCTTTCTCTGCCTCACAATACAGACTCTGTAGATTGATCACCTGGTCCAGGTTCATGTGTCTCATTACATGCAACTTGAGTGCGTCATAGTACATGAGGTGTGTGGCTGGGGTGTCAAAAACCATATCAGAGGGTGTACATAGATGGAGTTCCTTGTAGGCGCAGGTGAGCTCCTTCACTGTGCCTGTTTGGGTTAGATTCTTTACTTGGCATATGATTGTGAGTGCTGTGTCCTTCAGCACAAATCTTCCCAGGAAGTCTTGTTTGAAAGTGTCCCAATCCTTTTTGGTGTGTTCTAAATGCCACTTGTTGCACCAGGTGCCAGCGTCATTAGTCAGTTGGATGGAGATCTCTGCAATCCAAAAATTTTGCAGGCATTCCATTTGGGCCAGCTTGCTTTGGGCAGATTGGATCCATGCTGTGGCATTATTATTGTTGGCTCCAGCAAAAGGCTCCAATGCAGCACTTCACAGTCTCTGATCTACATAGGCTGGCATGGTGCTCTTGTCAGTTGCTCAGGGCATGGCAGCAAGTGCCTTGAAGAGCCCTTATGCTGAAAGTGCTATGAAGGCAGGGAGCAGGATCACCGTGTTCTGGTACAGTACAAAGCCATCAGTTATTTTGGCACCTGGTGTGTACAGCGTCCAGTATAGCGGGAGGCCAGACATGATTTTATCAAGGATTTGTTGGCTGCAGTGATTACAGATAACAGGCAGAATTTTGGGAATAAAGTAGGATAGAAAACCTACCTTCTGCTACCAATGTTGTAACTGTGCTGTCCTAGCAGAGTTACAAGGGGAAAATATTTGGAAACTAGATAATATTCTTTATCAAGAGATAATTATTATATAGTCACTGTGAATTTTGGATAACAGGAACATGATAGTGTTGATCACACGGTGGAATGATAAAAGAGGTGGCTTGATCCTGGTAATGAGTCAAGCGCCAAAACAAGGTATCCACCATGGGGGCTCAATTTTGTTCATGTTGTTGTTTTTGGAAATTTGAGTTGACTTCCTAACTTGGCTGCAGGTGACTGGATAATTGGATCACAGGTCACAAACCCACTTACTTGGGACCTTGCTGGCGGGTTGAACCTGCTGTTTTGACAAAAAGTACATTATCACAGCTATCAATTATACAACCAGATGGAATGTAGTGCAAGAACAAAAGAGCATAAAGGAAAAATTTTAAGACAATTTATTAGCAATAAAATTATAGCTAAGTTCAGAAAACCCAAACTCCTAATCACAGAAGTAGGAACCAAAATTAAAGCCATTGGCACAAATATCTACCTTATCAAAACATAATAAAAAACACCATAGCCATCCCCTATCACCCACAAGCAAATATAAGAGTTGAAAGACTAAATGGTTCTCTTGTAGAGGCCCTCAGCAAAATATCTGCCAACAATCCAAAAGTCTGGGTTAGCATGCTGCTAACTGCACTTATGGTGTTCAAAACACAAGTTAATTGCAATACAGGCATATTCCCATATGAACTTATCTATGATCATAACCCTGACATTGTTAGCACTAAATCAGGACCACAATTACCTCTACCTAAGAAAGTTCCAGACAACAGTGACCCCAACGTATAGCACGCCAGGAAAGACCAAGAGGATAAGAAAAAAGAAAGGGGTGAGAGAGAAGTAATCTCACTATAATAAGAAGGCTTCCAAGTTGGAGACAAGATCTGGGTTGTTAATCATAATATACACAAACTGGAGCCAGGTGTAACAATTTATAGAAAGATAATAAGAAGAAGTCTCTGTGTGGTGAGGGATCCACCCAAATTCTCATAGAGTTAATGATTAACCACCAACAAAGCTTCAAATACCGTTTGGTAAACTTTCTAAAGAATACACTGGGGGTAACAAGATTATTAAACCAAACCAAAAGTGTCCTAGGTAGATTGCCTGATCAAGGATTAAAGTGTCTTCAGTGTAGAGCTCTGGGCATTGGGAAGGTATAAATGTCTTGGCTTCAGACTCAGCAAGGAAGACACCAAGATTCTGGGGTATTGGATTAACATTAGAAGGCGCAAAAACAAAGTACCCAATGCAGGGCCCCATCTTAAAGTAATAATTTAACTTAAGATCAAGTTATACAGGATGTAACAGAGTAGACTCACTACTGGATGCATTGTAAAATAAAGGTTAGGCCAGGAGAATATTTGGTTTATTGAGCAATTTAGAGAGGACTCAACTCTTAAGAGCTGAAATGTGAAAATTTTCTAATATGTACCAAATTTTGACTAAGCAATACCACCTGGATCATGGCTCATATTCTGTCTACATAATCTTAAGAGTACTGTTAGCACTTTTTGCATTACAACGCCACAATTATTTGAGATTATTGGGCACAGGGCATTTGCTTGAATACAGTCATATGTGAGGATATTATTAGTATTGTATCAGAAGATCCAGGGTCAAATGAAAACATTATTATTGTTCAGGAATGGCTTCTTATCACACAGAAGAACTTAAAGATTAGGGAAAAGGTCAACCAGATTAAATATAAATCCAAGATGGTTCAAAGATTAAAGATTCTTTTTATTGTAATTGATTAATTCTTCTTATACCTTCTGTGAGGTTAATTTCTGGGCTGCTAGCAATGTCTTCTAGGACATTCTAACACGCCCCTTATTTGGTTAATTATTAATCTAGGTTTGGCGCTTATCATACGTCAACCAATAGAATATCTTCATCTTCAACCAGCATAGGTAATTTTTGCTGGCATGGAATGATTTAATTACTTCAGGATCACTTTTGACCTTCCTGTCATGCTCTAAGCTTAATGCTTATTAATGTGATTAATATGGGAATTCAAGATTATAGGGAATCAAACCCAGCCCTCAATGTAAAAGTAAGGTGGCACCACAGCGCCTGCAATTATTTTTAGTTGGCGCAGCAGCACTTAATGTAGTAGTAATTTGAGGCTTTGGCGCCTAACTCAATTATTTGGTGGCACAGCCGCACTTAACGTAATAGTAATTTGGTATTGGCACCTAACTCAAGTACTAAGCAGCAACGCAGTGCTTGATAGTAGAGTAGTTTGGCGCTTTGGCGCCTAATCCAATTGCTAGGTGGTGCCTGTATTTTTCCAAAGTGGTGCAACGGCAAATTGTGCATTATTAAGCACTGCGGCAGCTATGCCATTGGCTGATTTATGGCTAAGGTCAGCAAACTACTGATAATCCAATATGCATATGTTCTATACTATCAATTTATGTTGTTTGGTAACTGTAATTCATATCTGCAAGCTCTGTCATAGTTGGCATCATTGGTTTTTATACTGCCAATTTATGGGTTTGGTTGCTGAAATCCTAATCTGTGAGCTCTGTCATAATTGGCATCATTGCTTGGTTGAAATTCCCAAAAAGTACTTTGTCCTTTAAGAAAAAAAATTTGATGATTAATTTCTATCAAATGTTCTGATAGATAGGGTTGTATTGAGTGAATCTCAGATTATATCTATTTATCAGTGTCAACTTGCACAGGGTAATCAAATCTAGCTGATAAACCAGGGCAGAAGTAACCCATTTCAAATCAACAGTTTGGTTCAAATCTGTCAATTTGGTTAACTTGAATAATGGTTTACCTGACTTCTGAGCTTGGCAATTAGGACAGGTAATACCAGGCATTATAGAAACTACTGTGCCACAAGGGTTACAAGGACCAGTAATTATCATGGAAGTCAAAACAAACAACACTTACTTTGTCAAAGGTATTGGTGCTTGAACAGAGCTCAAGCAAATGCACCATGACTGCCTCTGCCTTTGCAAAGCCAGAACAGCACAATGTAACTCCCTGCTTCCTGTACCCAATGCAACACTGGATCAATACCAAGCCCAAATCCCCAACAATCTCAAGAAAATTCCTAAGGTTCTAACTTCCAGCGCCCCAGGGGGAGATGTTGTAACATCTTCAATTATACCCTCTTGGGAAATGAATTCCCCAAGTAACTCCCCAAATGATTCCCTGATTAATCATTAAGCCAGTGGCACTCTTATCATTTGCCCATCTATTACAGGGATCAAACTCTTTGAGTCCCAAGAGGAACACTACTTGGACAAGCTCCATGACTGCCATGACATACATGGACAACATGTGACCTCTCATGATACTATATAATACTCTAATCTCATATCTAATTAAGTATCATTCTTTTCTTAATTTCCCCTTTATCCTGTTTATTATACTTCCCAGAAGTATATACACAAAAGGTTTCTGATATCAATAAACTATCAACTATATAGTGTATAATCAGTACATCTTTTTTTATTAAACTAGCAATTATACAATGTGTAATAGCAAGGTTTGAGACCAGAAATTATACTGATCTTTTATACTCAATCAACTTGATCTCACACTGACATTACCCTTAGAAAAACAGTGCTGGGTTTAAAATCCATTTAGTTGAGATGATAAATTTGCTACTTTCAAAACAACAGGGTCAACCCCCAGTAAGTCTCTGAGTAAGCAGGCTTACAACCCACAACCTGAATTCCCAGTGACCTGAAACAAAATGTAGAAGTCAACTTGAGTTTTTCCAATCCAGTAACATGATCAGACAATGTCCCTTGTGGTGGATAGCTCAATTTAGCACTTGACTCACTACATGGAACAAGCCATCTCCCTAACCATCCAATTAAGTGATCTTCACAATCATGTTCCCTCTAGCTGATTCACAATGACTATATAACAATTGCCCTTCAATAAAGAATATTATCTAGTCTCCAATCACTTTTGACCCTTTTAATTCTGCTAAAAAGCACAGTTACTACATTGGTAGCACAAGTAGGTTTTCCATCCTACCTCCCCTTTCAAAAATCTGCCTGTTTTCTGTACTTGCTGCAACCAACAAATATACAAAATAATGTCTGGGCTCCCCACTTACTGGAAGCTTTACATGCCAGGAACCAAAATACCAGAAGGATACATACTGTATCAGGACATGGTGATTCCTGTTCCTGCCTTCAATGCCCTGTCAGCACAAGGGTTTACCAGGTGCCCACCATCACACCTCAAGTTGACAACAAAAGTATCATGCCTGCCCATGTAGCCCAGCGTCTTTTCAGCACTGACTTGGAGTTGTTTGCAGGTGCTAACACCAACAACACCGCAGCATAGATCCAGTTGGAAAAAACTGATCTGGAGCAAATGGAATGCACCACAAGTTTTTGGATTGCAGATATATCCATTTTCTTGACCCATGACGCAGGAACCTGTTGTAACAAGTGACACAAGGATCACACCAAGAAAGACTGGAACACTTTTAAGCGGGACTTCTTGGCTATATTTGTGATGAAGGATACCATCCTCATGATCATACACCAAGTAAAGAACCTAAACCAGACTGGCACAGTAAAAGAACTCACCAGTGCATATGAAGAGCTCCACTTATGAGCACCCTCAGATATGGTATTTGATAATTCATACACACACCCCATGTACTACAATGCTCTAAAGTCACATGTAGTGAGGCACGTCAACCTGGACCAGGAAAACAACCTTCAGAGCTTATACTGTGAAGCAGAGAAAGCAGAACAGATTTCCAATTTCCTACACAAAGCACAGATTAGGAAAAGAAAGATAACTAAGGACTCTCACCCCTTGGATGCTCCAACCAACCTCTTCCTAACAACAGTAACAACACAAACTAAAAAACTACACTCTCCAATGTTCACATTAATGAGAATAATGGCCAGTTCAATTTTACTCACTTCAGAGTTACTAGCACTCAAGATAATTGGGACAACAAAAAAACCTGGGGAGAGCATTAAACAAGCCAAGATTCCCCTGTCAACCTTATGCTTTCCAAATGACAAGTACCTCCTAGAGGATGTATAATAGTGTTCAATGATCCAGGTTCCTTCAGGAGACCTGGTATTCTACACCATTGTCAGACATCCCAATAACTTGATGTCTTACCCTTTCTTCTTTCAAAGTTACACAGGTTTAGCACTCTTGGACTCAAGCACAGACTAAACCCTTGTTAACAGACATTTTGTGAACAAGTTCAAGTTAGCCACTAATTCTTTACAGATTAAGAATGTAGTTTTAGCTGATAAGCATCACATCTCTGTTACATGGGAAACTGTCCCCTTTTTCATCATGCTGGAGAACCTTCACTCCACCATCCAAGGACCTGTCATTGAATTCCCCAGATTAATAATGGTGCTTGTCTTGGACTGGTTACAAAAAACAATTTCCACATAGACTGGCCACCTCTGTGTTGACCATCAAACAAGAAGGAGTCAACCACAAAATTTACCCTAGCACAGTAGACCAACTTCTACGGGAAAAATATTTTTACTCATTAAAGAAACCCAAGAAGAAAAGGACAATCTTAAGGCAATTGACTGGGACTCCTGACAATATGAGTTAATAGACTTCAAGGACCAACAAGATACTGTCACCACTCAGGATTAAGAAATAGTGGCTCAACATCCAGAGATCTTCAAGGAGTCTCTTCCAGGCCTGCCACCTGAGTGTCAGGGATCCACTCATTGGGAAGTATTTCTCCAATTGAATGAAGAAGAGCTCCCAAGTTGAATTTGACTAGAGTGGACCCTACTGGAATCCCTATTATTAACATGTTTAGAAGGTGACCAAATAGGCGGAATCTTCCCAATAAGGGAGTGAAGTGGTTTAGGAGATAATATACACTGTTGTACCCCAAGACTAACCAGGGGGCCTTGGGGTGGATAATAGGTGGGAATCTTGATGTTTCTACGTAAGGGGCATGGCGTTGACATGGTCCAAAATGGTACCAAATTGAGTCTTCTGATTTGTCAGTTGGAGCTGGTTTGGGGGTTTTGAAGTTCACATTGGCTTGAAAATAACTGATTAACACACAAAAAGTCCATACAAGGAAGATGAACTTCATGCTGTTGGAGGGGGAACCTTTATAATCTACTAATCAAGTATTTAGAAGTTGAAAATATAGATTTATTGATTGATAGGAATAAGAGAAATTGTTGGAGCAATTTGGAAGGGAAGGATTTTCAAGTTTAAATACTGATCTTAAGTGAGGAAGGGAAACATTGTGGTTACCAGGTGATACTGCAAGAGTGATTTGAGAAGGATTGCCTTGCAGGACTGCAGCAGGCTGCAGCCTGCAATGCAAGAAGAGGAAGGTTGGGATATTGCATTGCAGTATTGTACCTTACTATGGTTGGGAATGGAATCTTGGGCTGGATGAGAAGTATTCCTTTGGCTTGGGTGGTTTGCTGGGTTTGATTGCCTTCCTGGGATTCTGAATCTCTGGTTAGGACAATTTTTGCATTTATTTTCTGATTGATTGGCTATATTATGATTATTGGAGCCAAATTTAAATGCTGAATTTTTATTGTTGTTGTTATCATTGTCTGGAGCCTTAAATTTCAGTTTTTAAATAGAATTTATGTTTTATTCTTGGTTTTTACGCTTGCTTTTGTTTTCAGGTGTGTTTTTGCTTAAAAACATTTGTTTAGCAATTTTGAATGTGTTTTTGAAACAATTGAATCAATTGTTTTGTTGACTTTCTTAGTTTTTAAATCTGCATTTAAAAATGCAGTTTCTAGTCCTTGAGAATTATTCAAACATCTTGTATTTGTGTAAGGTATGGAATTCCTTACACTTAGAAACACATTCAGCACACCATTAAACTCAAGGGTGCAGTCTCCAAGCACAGCTCATTTACTGTCTCATCCTCAATAAGGATGACACCCTTTGTGTCTACCTTAAAGAGGCTCAAGAAAAAGGACTTTTTTGACTATTAGAGTCTCATTTTGGGGCTGCTGTATTCTTTGTAGCAAAAAAGGAAGGTTATTTCAGATTATTCACCAACTACTGCACGCTAAACAAGGTTATCATCAAGAACTACTACCTGCTCCCACTCATTGACAACCTCTTTGAAACGTTAGGAGGAGCAACAGTCTTTAGCAAGATTGACCTTACTGCAGGGTACAACCAAGCAGAGTTGCTCCCAGGAATGAGGAAAAAACTGCCTTTTAAACATGATATGAGTTGTTTGAGTTCAGAATCATAAATTTTGGTACAGTAATTTTATAATCTGTTGAGATAAACAAAATTATATTAGTCTAAAAATGAAATTGAAAATCAAAGAATTTATATTGAATAACAGTATATTTGGATTCATTAAATATTGTTTTTATACTGAGATAATTTTTTATCTCAACAAATTATGAAACTACTTTATGATTAATGCACCATTCTTTTTTAAATTTCTCATGAAAAAGTACTTTGAGGATTCAATTGACAGGTGTGTTGTTGTGTACCAGGATGACATCATTGTATTCAGCCAGAATCAAGAAACTAATAACTAATACCACTTTGCTGTCCTTAATATAATTCACAAGCATTAGTTGAAGGCTAAGCTATCCAAGTGCAAGTTCCTCTATTCAGAGTTACTGTTCTTGTAAAATATTATCTTTGCTGAAGAAATCAAAACCAACCCAGCTAAAATTAAGGCAATATATCATGAGTGACATCTCACTTCTAATATTGAAATGAAATCCAGATCAAATATTGATCCCCAGTTCCTAATTCCTGTGGCCCACCAGCTCAGAAGCCCAAGATTTTGGCTGCCTGCACCCCATCAAGAGCAATCCTGAAAGCAATTTTAATGTGAACCTGTCAGGACCAAATTCTTGCCAGTGCCACAAATATTTGGAAGAAAAAAAGTGATATTTTTGATTCCAGAAGTTTCTCCAAAGTGACAACATGCACCACTGGCAGGCAGGGCATAAAAATTAGCAATTCCGCCAATAAAAAATGCCCTGAACCTTCCCAATGCCCCAGAAATGACACTTGCCCTTCAAACCTGCCCAATACCAATAATCACATTGATCAACAGAAAACTACAGAGTTCTATTCTGCAGTGATAGTCAATAGCAATCCACCCACACCTGATGCCACTCTGTCACCCCCAGAATCCCAACACCAGTCTGCCTGAGCCCAGAAAACCTTATCTAATTATAAGTTCTGACAAAGTGACATTTATACCCATCAGGTCAAGACCAAACCCCATTGTGATCTTGAGTAACAAAGCTGTTATGAACCTTTGGTTCAATCAATTTCTGTCTTATATTATTGTTGTGACAGTGCTGTATTGGAAGAGGTACACAGGGAAAACAATTAAAAACTAGATAATTATCTTTATTGAGATGTTGTATTTATATACTTGGAGTGAATCATTATAAAAGGAACAAGATTGAGACAATCAATAAGTTGGATCAGCCAGGAGTTGGTATGATATTTTTAATGAGTGAAGTTCTAAATTGAGCTGTCCAACAAGCTGGGATTGTCACTGGCTCTTTTTTCTGGACTTAGTAATTTGAGTCAACTTTTTTATTTGGCTACAGGTCATGGAAAGGTTAGTTTGGGGGTCACAGATTCTCTTGTGCAGAACCTTGTCAAGGGTTGACCCCATTGTTTTGACATTATACTTGTTTTCTTTCATTTTAAAATTTTCTACAGGCCCTGCTGCCCCTGTCATCATTCCAGTAGAGCCCACAGACCTCATACATGTATTTTTCTGTTCCTCTGATGCCCTGTTTAGTCCAATAAATTTCGCCAAATATCCTGTGAACCTGGTCTAATCTGAGTTTACCTTAGAGAATATCCTCTTTGCTGACCCCCTTGAAAGTCCCTACAACCCTGAAACCTTTGGCAGAGAAGACCACTAATACACAGTACAGCCTTGTCTCTTCATGGATAAATAAAACTATCTGTTTGTGTATTTAGTTCCTATGACCCCTCCTGTCACCCCCTGGTCTGGCCACTTGCAAGATCTGGGAGTCACTAATGAGACAATGTCCACTTATCTCTTTGGAATAATGTACCTTAAACTAAAAGGGTTAGTGGACTCCACTATCCCAACTATTGGCCCCTAGTCCCTACTAGGTCAGTCTATCTCTTACATTATCAAGTTAGCACCAATATTGTGATGGGCGCTTCTCACTGGCCTGGCAGTTCCCCTGCCTGCAAATGCCCTAACTAATACCTGGCTCTCTGACACAATCACTAAAATACTACCTCCTATCAATGTTAGCCAAGTATTTTCCTTTCTGATAATGTTTGTGTATGTATGCAAGCTTATTCCTAACTGTGGGGAACTCATTGTCTTTCTTATCAAACTCTTTAACACTAAGTACTGGTTTCAATAGACTCTAGTAAAGGACTAAGCCTTCAAAACTCTCAATAAAAGTCTCAAAAATGCCCCTGTCTTCCAGTTCTCTAACTAAAGCTGGCAGTATGAGCTCTAACCTAATTCTTCTGACTATGCCATAGGGGGCATGCTGAAGGTAAACTCCAGTGATTAATTATGCCTCTTGGTAGCCTAAAAGTCATAGAAGCTGGCTGATACTGAGAAATATTATACTATCCACAATAAAAATATAGTTGTTATTATTCATTTTGTGAAAAAAAGGGCTTTTATTCAAAAGTCACTACCTCCCCTCTCTGCGTGCTTGCAGATCACAAGTTCCTCCAGTATTTTAACAAAGTCACATCTGACCAAGTGCCAGGCAGGGTGGGTTAACCACTTGTCACCCTAACAACTCTACATGGATTATAAGCTTGTGAAAGATTTTTTCACTGCTGAATCCCTTTGCCAACTATAAATGGATTCAATAAAAAAAGATGACAGACTAGACTCTGACTGACCCCTGCTGTACATGTGTCCTGAGAGCACATGAAGAAAAAGGCCTCAATTCAACTACTTTATCAAAGTTGAAAGAAAATGAGAGCCAGTTTACAACTGATGCCGGAAATTAATTACCACCAAGCATAGAAAGGTGATAAGACACCTTATATTCCCACCACACAGTAAAGAGATACCATCCTGCACTATTACTGTATACTGGGACACATATGTGAGTGTAAGATGTTTAAAGTCATGAAACTTAATTTATGGTGGCTATACATGTGCCAAGGCATACTGGGACTTCTAGAGACATATGTGCTATTTAAAAAACATGTCCAAGCTTGCTCTTCCAAAATTGGTGCTACCCATCAAAGACACAGAACCCTTTGAGCAGTAGGCTCTCAACGTTGTAGGCCCCCTACCCAAAGACAAGTTAGGGAAGAATTACACTGCCGCTGCTATTATACACTTCATTCATTGGCCTGTTATTTTGTCAACCACCAATTATAATGACACTGTAAAGTTATGTGGCCCATCTTTGGCCCTGGATTGGGATGTATTTCCCAGACCATCAAAAAAAGTGGCCTGCGTGCAGGCAAAACCCCTCCAAAACCTGGGGGACTTGGCCCACACAGTGGATGAATGCTTTGTGTTGACTTTCACGGCTGAAGTTCCCATTTCTCCTTTGGAGTCCCCTCCAACTGCGGAGGAGACATTAATGCAGCTAGACTGTTTGTTGTCCTGGTGTCGCCCGGTTCTGAAACAACTAGCAGGCCAACAGAAAAATGCAGGCCGCATGAATCCAGAAAAGCCTAACCTGCGGCCCGGGGAAATTGGGTACCAAATCTTGCAATCAGTGGTGTCCCAGGCTGCCAATTCCTCTGGCCTGGAAGTCCCTCAGCCCAAAATAATTGGGCTCTGGAGCTCTCCAATGGAGACTTTAGAGGAAGGCATTAGGGGAAATGCGCACCCTAAGTCCTCAGAAGGCTCCTAGCCAATTGAGGGACTGAGTTTTACATCTGGGCCTACAGCCCCTATTTTTCTTGGTCTCAAACCAGGATAAGATTGGCCAGTACTCTTTAATAGGCACCCCTTTAGATTGCACTCCAATAGCCCCTTTCATAACCCTTCCTGTCCATCACCCCCTTTTGCATAAAATGGAAGTATGGGCCATCAGGTCCCTTGCTCACTAATTCAAATTGTTGAATAAACTCCTGACTTTGCAAATATTTTGTATTTTTGAAGTTTGTTTAATAATAAAGGTAATTGTTTCAACACCCACTGTTGTCCCTGCCTCCCATTTTCCCTGGCCCACCTGCCTGCCTGTCTGCCCGCCTGCCCGTCAGTTTTTGTTGGGAATTGTTCCAAGTATATTAATTTGGACCATTTCCTGTTATTTACCTGTGCACCTGGTCTGTGCACCCAGAAGTTTTAGCAAAAAGGGAACCTGCTGAAATCATGTTGTCTCCTTGGTACAAGATGGCTATGTGGATACGGGTACCTATTTCCCTATTGTTCTGGTCCTCAAACCCTGTCTTTTGGAGAAAACTTTCTTTGATTTCTCAATCTTCTGAGTTCATTCCTGGTCTGTTTGTAAATGTAATTGAACATCTCACTCAGATTCCCACCAAACCAGTATCCTATGGTTTTTTCTCTTGGTTTTCTTCTCATCTTGATGAATTGTTGTCCCCTTTAGAATCTGGTACTACTGAGACTCCTTCTTTTGACTTGGACAATCCTTCCCCCTTGCGCCAAATCCCTGAGTCAGATGCAGAGGCCCCTTCCACTTGGGATTGCTCTCTGTGGTTACTTACTTGAGCCTTTGTCATGGCTTTGGATGCTTACTTCCCTCCCCTTTCACATCCAGTCTCCTTTGGGAGGCCCCTTTGAGCGGCTATCCCAGTCTTGCACTGGATGGCATCCTGGTGGCTGGTCCCACCAGGATGGGAACCTGACTTTGTTAGTCTAGCCCCCCTCTCTTACAGACACTACTATCACCTGCTTTATTGGCAAATATATTGTGGTTTGTTTTGGCCATCCCAAGCAACACATCAAGATTGGAGGTTGAAACTTGTGGGCAATGTCATGAAGGCATACTGTGTAAAGAATGCTCTTGAATTCATGATAACTGCCTCATAAATCTACAAGCCAATGAGTGTGTGGAATAATCAAATGGCTTTTGAGTCCAGTTAGTTTCCAATCTGTCCCAGGAACATCCAAACACCGCTTGGACAAAACAAATCTCAACCACATTACTCATCCTGCAAGTTAGGATCAACCGGGCACAGGATTCAGATCCAGTGTAATAGCGTTTGGCGCCCCTGATGGTATGACAGTGCTGGACTGTTATGTACTTTGGCCCAGCTAAGGGACACAACAAGAAATCCTTATAGTAGAATTAGTTTTCTACTAAGCCAAAGTTTAGTCTTCAGGGATGAATAAGGACTGTACCTTAAGGCCCTGTAAATGATAATTATCAGAAATCTCTTCTAGACTATACTAGGGAGATGGCACTAAAGTACAAAGATAAACACAAAGAAAGGGTTTAAACAGAGCTTAATTTTATTGGATTAATCATTTAGATTCTTATAGGGCAATAGCCTACCACAAAACGGTAGAAGGACAGTTAGATCACTGGCCACTCTCATACGTGGGTTGAGGATCACTCAGCTTATCAGTCAAAATGTAAATGAGTCCTTCACCCATTTGGAGTGAAACCCATTTCAAGGAAAGAAAGGGAACTAAAAAAGTTTTGCACTTGAAATGTGATCCCATCAAAGGAAAAATTGATAATGCCTGGATAGCGGAATTCACATCATTGCCCCCTCTAGATTAGCTTTGGGGGGTGTACTTGCAGAGAAACTTGGTGTGGACTTGGTCAAAGGGGCGTATAGTAGACAACAGTTTGACAGTATAATTTGCATCTTGTTTAAAGGTTACTTTATAAGGGCCAATCCATAGTGAGTCTAACTTGTAAGCTCTTCCTCCCACTCTATGCTGATAGTAGAGGACCAGGTCTCCAACTTGGAATTCTGGGAGGGGAGTGTGACCAACATTGCAGGTGCTATCTCCAGGGCCTTGATTTTATAGGCAGACACATTCACAGAAGCTTAGATGTCAATTATGCAACTGACTAGGCCTTCAATATGCTCTTTGGGGTTAGAGGCAGCATCAGAGGTAGAGAGCTGCATCCCAAGAGAGAGGGAGTAGTAGACTCTCTTCTGTATAACATGACAAAGGGAGAGAAACCAGTAACCCTGTGTTTGCTGAGGCAATAGGCAAACAGAGCAGCTGTTAAGTGCAAATCCCAGTTGGCAGCATCAGAGTAAGCCAATTTCCTCATGATAGATAAAAATTTAGAGTCAGCTTGTTCTACAGCTCCATTAGTAGAAGGATTATAGGGAGCAGAGAATGATTGATGGGCCCTAGCGCTTCTACTACAATGGTTAATAAGTGGGCGCTGAAGTTGGATTAGTTGTCAGAGAGTAGAACTTGAGGACATCCATGGCAATATAAGACATCTTGCAAAAGAAAAGAAGCAGTTGTCTTGGCCGTGATATCTTTGGTAGTTCTAGCTTCTACCCATTTGCTGAAGTAAATCCACAGCAATCAGAATAAACCAACACCCAATTCTGGATTGTGGAAGGGGACCCACCGCATCAATACTGATTGTATGAAAGGTGTGCTAGGGTGACACCAGTTTGAATTTGTAAGTGTTAGTGCAAGGTATCTGTAATTGGCAATTGTGGCAACTAACCAGAATATCAGGAATCATCAGGTGGAGATTCTCCCAGTAACAGTGTTTCTGAAGCCAATTTTAAGTCTTGTCTATCCCTCCATGTCCAGTCTCCTTATGGGCTTGGAGTACCAGCAAAAGGCAAAGTCTGGGCCGTACATAAGGCAGGTATTGATCACACACCTTGTTGAAGATCTGGTTGTCACAAATAAGAGTGTTCTCATATAGCTTAGACAGGGCAGTTTGAATTTCTTCCATCTTGTTCTCCTAAGAAGAAGGGTATCCAATTAGTTCATATAGTTGATTAGCTTCAGCAGGATGTAGAGAGAGGATAGGCATTCTGGACAATCCATCAGTGTTTTGGTGTTGAATCCCAGGGCAATGTAACACTGTGAAAGCATAGCCCTGCAGGCAAAGGGTCCATATAGAGAGTCATCCTTTGAGTTCTTTCAATTTCTGTAGCCACTTGAGAGAGGCATGATCTGTGACAATAGTGAAGTGTGTACCGTAGATGTAGGTAAAAACTGCTTGACAGCATGAAGCACAGATAGGCATTTATTCTTGGTCACAGTGTAATTTTTCTCATGCTTGTTCAGGACTCTGGAGGTATAAGCTACTGGATGGTATACACCTTTGTCATCAAGTTGATCCAGAACTGCACCATTAACAGAGTTGCTAGTGTCAGTCTAAAGAGTAAACTCCTTGTCTTAAGCAGGGCATATAAGAATAGGGGCCTCTTTTAGTTTCTGTTTGAGAGTCTTGAAGGCTTTTTGTTGACTTGGCGTCCATTCAAAAGGAACATTTATTAACAAATGGACTAGAGGTTAACTAATGTTGGCAAAGTCAGGGATAAATTTTCTGTAGTAACCCATCATGCCTAAGAAGACTTGGACTTCTCTCAAAGAAGTGGGAGGGATCATTTTATCAATGACTTCTACTTTCTTGGTCATGGAACATATTCCAGTCTGGGTTACTCCATGCCCTAAAAATTCTTAGGCAATCTCTGAAAAAGGTGCACTTGGACAGCTTCAGCTTGATTCCAGCTTCTTGGATCTTGATGAACAACGCTTTGAGATGAGCCAGATGATTGGTGAACATAGCACTAAATACAGTGATGTCATCCAAATATAACAATAAACACAAACACTTTAACTTGCGTAATATGGAGTCCATAGCCCTTTGTAACAAAGCAGGAGTATTGCAAAGCCTTTGAGGCATGTGTATAGGCTCAAAAAATCCTTCAGAAGTGATTAGAGAAGCTTTTTGCCTATCTTTGAGGGAGAGGTTAAATTACCAGTAGCTAGATTCCAGATCTATAGCTGAAAAGAACTTAGAACCTTTAAGACAGCAGAGGGCACCATCTATGCACAGCAAGAGGTAAGAATCTTTCTTGGTTAAAGAATTTAACCATCAATAGTCCATAACAATGTGATAACCTCCATCCTTCTTCTTCAAGATGAGAAAGGGGGAGGACCAAGGACTCTTGGAAGGAGAAAGTAGCCCTGCAACCAGCAACTGTTTGAGCTCCTTGAACACCTACGCATCCTCTACTTTACTTCACCTGAAGGGTTTGGCTCAGAAATGAGGAGCATCACCTGTATCAATTTAATGGATGACACCTTTAGCCAGGCCATAATCCATACTGTTTTTGGCAAAGATGTTGGCAAACTGATCAAGCAGGTCAAGAACTTCTTTCTGTTGTACAGGAGCCAACTTTTGGAAATCCTTAGCAATGAACAAGGACAAAACTTGAGGTTCTTCCTCTGGTAAGTTGAAATCACAGAAAATACCAAAGGTTGTAGTGAGAGAACATCATGCGCATTTAAGAGTGATCATAGCCAACAACTTGACCTCTAGAGACAGTGACAGGCACAGGCACATCAGTTAGGTTAGCCACAAGTAACTGTAATACGTCTTTGTGAGAAGAATATAAAATTCCTGGGCAGAGATGAGGTTCATTACACTCCAAAGAATAAGGGGAGTATATTTCTAGGAAGGTACACTCAGGAAATTCATAAAAGATTTAAGAGTCAATGATAACTTGAGATCCAGGAGGTATGGTCATAGCTGAGGTAGTCAAGAGAGGGACTCCTTTAGTTTCAGAGCAGTCTGGAGGAGGGAACTTTATGTTGAAGAATTGTGTGCAGTATTTTAGGATGAAAATTCCAGAATGGTATTCTAGGACACATGTCTTAAGGTGTTTGCCAGGCATCTTGATGGGTTCTTAAAAGATGATAGTAACTTCATACCTAAGGATCAACAGGTATCCATTCTTCATGTTGATGATCACATTATATTCTTGGAAAAATTGAGTGCCTACTAATAGGTTGTAGCTCTCATTTTACAGGACTACAGCAGGGGCAGCAAGGAGTAGCTTGCCAAATTGCATAGAAAGAGCTTAGTATGCGCCAATGGTCCAGGTCATAGATAGGCCAGCTGTATCATAGGTCTGATGATAGTTGAGGTCTGTGTCTAGCTTGATTTTCTTCACTGATTTGGAAGACACAAAATTGACTGGAGAACCAGTATTAAAGACGGCTTTGATCTTCACCTTTTGGATGGATATCTATATGCAAGTAGTTGTACATCCAAAAAGGGGAAGGACATCCAAGACATCTTGTGCTTCAGCCAGTTCCTTATCCCAATTTTCTATCATACACCTGAGGCCAGAAAACTCCTTAAAAATAGGCTGCAGGGGAAGTGAAATGGATATGTTTTGGAAGACAGCATTGGTCATCTCAGCAGTTTCTTCAGAGTTTTCCACCAAGATAGGTAACCTCTTGGCTTGAGTGAGGTAGGGTCTTGAAACAATCTGCTTGGCTTCATAAAAAAGTTTAAAAGTGGTTGTAGTCTTTCCAGAACACAGCTTATAAGGGACAGGAATGATCTCAGGTACAGCAAGGACAGAGTAGCCATAGGAATCAAAATCCTCAGTGTCATACTCTTCCATGTCAGAGTTTCCTGAAATGTTGTGGAAGAGAAGAAGGATAGGAGAAGCTTGGGAATCAGTTTCCTCATCAGCAGAATTAGAAGGAGCTAAAAGGGGATACTGCAAAGAGTTATCAACCAAGAGCGTCTCTGCCTCTAGGTTGACATCTCTTTTCCCGCCTGGTCTCTAGGGTCAGCTCCTTTAACACAGGGATTTGTACAAACACGTGAGTGATGTCTCACCTGAACGTAATTATGGCAACCTTGTTGTTTGGGCTTGTTTTGGGCATTCACACCTAGGATCTGGGGAGAGAAGGAATTTGTGCTTAACAGAGAAGCCTGACTCTCTTGTGCCACCAAGCCTGAGTGAGTATGGTTCATGTCTTGGAAGAGGGGTTTAATACTCTTCATAGATGAAAGCATAGCCTTATGTGATTTGAAGTGCAAACATAAGAGCTGATTGATCTTGAGGGCCTGAGTGCAAGCAGTGTAGGCTTTGTGGGCAGTCAATTGTTTACTTGTTATTAGTTGCTGACCTTCCACATAAAAACTATCAGCAAACTCAGCTAGGGTCTCCTTAGGCTTGAAGGCAATGTGCATGAATATGACCTTCTTTACCTCTAAGCTAAGGTCTCCACCAAAATTCTCAATTAGTAGTTGCTTCATCTCTTCCCAGGTAAAAAGAAAGGAAGATCAGGTACCACCACCTCTTGAAAGGTAGGGTAGAGGAAGATCAAGATGTGTTTTTTCTTGATCTCATTGGAAGCCCTACACATGACAGTTTCATATATGTTAAGTAAGGCAGTAATTGTGGATATCTTTGGTTCAAAGCCTTGCTTGAAGGCAGGTTTGAAATGAGCCTCAGGAGTTAGTCCACCATTATTACGGTCTACCATATTGATACAAGGAGAGAACTCAGACTCAGATTCTGTGGGAGACTGTCTGGCCCAAAATTTTCAAATACTTTCTTCCAGAGTGACTAAAGAGTTAGAGTTGTGGGTGGAAGCTTTGGCAGTGTGGCATATTTGCTTTTCAGCAGTATCTAATTGGTGTCCTTAGTTGGTCAACACAGTTGAGAGTTTAGCTAGGCAAGAAGTCAGATATGGGCCTACCAACAGACAAGGGGATAATTTCTCATAGACAGAGTCAATCAATTTGGTCATTTTCTGAAAGTCTGTGTCTAGGGAATCATGATCCTGCTTCATATGATCAAGTCTATTGGCTAGAGTAATCAGCTCTCTGGTACAGTGAATAAAGGGCTTTCCAGGCATTCCTGGGCAACAGCCTTCATCCTCAGATGTTTCTGGCAAACTGGTGGACTCTGTGTCAACTACTTTTAGCTCTAAGATTTTTTGTTGGAGTGCAGTCACATGGGTTGTAAGGTCTGAGGCGTTTGGGTAGGCTATTATAGGCTAAATCCTTCAAATCAAGGATATTAATACAGTAGTTTTAGAAGCTAAGTCAACAACCAAAAATGCCTCAGATTTAAACAAAATGATCTCATATTTGAACAAAATCCAAGCTGCGCAAGATTCAGGATTCAATTAATTTAAATATTTTTGGTTAAAAAAATGAACTGTCAAACCAAAGCAAAATTTCACTAGCCCATTATACAAAATTATATCAGGCATCAAGCAGCATAGTTTAAACCACAAATGAAATGAACTGAAGCAACAAGTGAGATAAATGGATGCTGTTCCAGGGTATATTATAATCCAACCAGGATTCATATGGGGCACTGTGATGATCCACATGTTTGGTGGTTTGCAGGCAGGGCTAATGTTGGACAAGAAAAGGTTTGGTTGGTCATTGAAGGTGTGTCTAGTAGTTAACATAGGGCTACTAGGGGTAAGTAGGGTGAGCCTAGTAGATAACATGGTCTACTAGGGTAATTAAGGCCTGCCTGGTAGGTAACATAGGACTACCAGGGGCAGATGCCTCCACCCAGCAGAAGGAATTGGCTGCTTGGGGCTATAGTGCTTCACCCCGCAGGAAACTGTGGCTGTGGAAGGGTGAAGACTGAGATAGCAAGCAGGGAACTTTGACTGTCTGGGGGAGTAGGTTTTAGACCCCTGGCGGGTAATGCGGGCTGCCAGGGAGGGGAAGAGCTTTGAGGGCTCTATGTACCCTAATACGCTTACAGGAGGTCTGTGAGCAAGCACCCTACCTAACAGACTGGTAGGGTGTCCTTGTTTATGCCCCTATGAGAGCTTTGGGGGAACCCAAAGTGAGCATTGGAGGGCATAGATTTGCTCAGAGGTGTCACCAAGGCGACTTGCTTGGGGAAGAAAGCTGCAGAACTTGGTGTGATCAGGCCTCAGGAAGTGGAGCTGATTACTCTGCAACTAAAAGCCCAGACTTAATCACCTGGGTGATTAAAGACAACGCATAGACATGGATCTATGGTTGAATATCCTAAGTGGACTGCCACTTGCGAGGGCCCAGTCAAACGCCAGTTAATGTAGACTCATGCCTGGGTCTACAAGTTCTGGTAATGAGGACTGAGATAAAGAACCAAGGTGGTTTACGGAATTAACAGAGAAGACTAGCAAGAGGAACTGTTTGATCACAGTGAAGGCTAGTTGATGGACTGTTAATTCATATTGAATTATGGGAATCAATATGGTTCAGTATGCAGAGGGAATTAAGGAGGTTCCTAGTGAGGATTTGTTGAGGAACTGGTTGAAGATAAGCTGAAGGACCAGAAGATTATGATGCAGGACTAGCTGATCATGATACAGGAGCTGGCTGAAGGATCAGAAGATGATGATGAAAAACTGGTGGTCCGGAGAAATGAGCTAAGATTTTGCCAAATTGATTTGCCAAAGTGAGAAGATGTGGAATATTTTGCCTTGGTTTAGTATTAAAATCAAGAAGGAATGTGGATAGAAGTGTGGGCAAGATATTTATTTATTAAGTTCCTAGGATAGACAAAGGTATATTGCTATGAGAGCGGGATACAAAGTTGTTTTGGTGGGATGTTTTCCTTGGATTTTACAATATTTGTAAATATACGGGGGAAAAGTTTAAGAGGTTTAGAAAGAACAATTTAAATAGTATTCTACTATTTAAATGGGTTTAGGTTGAATGCAGGAAGAAATGGTGCCGGAATAATGGACCAGTTAACACTTTGGTGCGCAAAGAGTTGTTGATTTGAGCAGTTTGAGCTGTGGAAATTATTTTCATAGTTGGATTCCGGTGGAACTTCAGAAATAGTCTATTTCTGCGCTCTACATTTATTGGTTGAGTTCTGGAAGGTTTCCTGATGAAAATGATTGGTTGGAAGCCAAAAGCTTAAAGTATAAGCAATGAAATAGTGAATTAATACTTTAAGCTTTTAAGAAAGTAAGTATGTAAGCTTAAGTTTTTATAGAAAAAAGTGAGCGACAATGGTTTAAGCTTATGAAGAAAGCCATTTTGAAGACGGAACTGTTGGGAAAAGGACACTATAAGAAGGTGGCAGGCTGAAAAGTTACTGGATCTTTTTTATGTCTTTTCAAGGTCTCTTTCCGGGTCTTTTGGAGGTCTTTCCCAGGTCTTCTGAGTTTCTGCCAAGAGGTTTTTGAAGCCTTTTGATCACCAGCAGGAGCTTGGTTAGACTGATACAACCTAAGATAACCAAGCAGGAGCCCAAGAATAGGAATATGGATCCTAAGCGCGGCGCCAGAGTCCAAGTTTAAGGTGCCAGAGTCCAAGTTTAAAGTGCCAGAGTCCAAATTTAAGGTGCCAGAGTCCAATTTTAAGGAGCAGGAGTCCAAGTTTAAGGAGCAGACGTCCAAGACTAAGGTGCAGAAGTCCAAGACTAAGTAAAAGGAGTCTAAGATATTGTTGGAGGACTTCAAGTATTGGCAAATCCATATTGTTTCCTTGACCCCCTGGGCCATATACCAGAAGGTTTCTAAGGGGATCTTCCTTCTGAGAGTGAATAAAAGCCCATTTTGACCCCTATACATATTTCTGAGATACATTTCCCCTTACTAGAAAATGACAACCCCTTCCAGCCAGTCCCTGGCTACAATCCAGGACACACTTGGGGACTGGTGGCCAGGAACCCCACAGGCACCAAAGAAGGACTAAAATGAAACAAAACTTGAGCAATCTAGAAGCAAGATTCAACAAGAACAAAAAAATGAAGTCACACAAGATGTGTAGTATGAGCAGCCTAAAATAAAAGTATAACCATTTTACAGCCAATCAACAGCTATCCAATTTAGGGACAGAGGCATTTTATTCATTTTTATGGATCCTGATTTGTATGAAATGGTTCTAACAACCTTCCAAATATGGACTTGAGATTACAATAAAAATAAATCATAAAATTTTAAATTTCTACTTTTAGTGATTTTATCCTATGTTTTTTTACAATGATTTTTACTAGCACCATTTTTGACAGCACCAGCAACCAATCCAGCAGCAGCTAAGCCAGCTTCAATGGAGGTGAGGCTCAGGGCGTGGAGGCACCCATTTATACCCAATTCTTTGAGGCAGGTAACAAGGAAGCTGACCTATCCTGACCCGTGACTCCGACCTCTATGACTTTGACTTTTTCAGTAGTCATGTAGTGTCTAGCTCTGCCCCTGCTCCTGTACACACCCCCACACAAGCTGCCCGCCAACCAGCCAATCAGGATGGCAACCTCAATCCAGAACAAATTGCTGCCACCACCCAACCTTCCCCCCTACAGTCAATCAGGCTTCAGCTCCCACAGCCCAGCGCCCCAAGAGACAAATCATCACCACCCAAATTCTCCAGGAAATTGTGGCACTGAATCTGCAGGGTCTGTCCTGAGATAAGATTGCTGACCAATTGAAATTTATCCAAGCTACCATAATGCAGGAGTTCAACAACCTAATGAACAAAGGAAATCTGATTGGGACAGCCAAGAAGCCCAAGAAGGCCCCTGAGTCCCAAATCACAGAAGCCTACCCAATTATGCTTGACCTCCTTCAGCAGGACCCCAAGCTTCCCCTGACCCAGGTCTGGAAGCAACTTGTGCACCATGGCATTTTGGTTTCTGAGTGCATGGTGCAGCTCTGGATGCATGAAAAGGTGGCTTCAATATAGATTCTTACCAATTTTTCTGGCAACCAATGTGATGGCGCTGAGGATTCCCCATATGACCCCACTATCAAATCCACCCTGGTTCAATGCCTGACAATTTTGTCAAATGACGTCATGTTTGTCTCCTATTATAAGCTATCAAAGCTTTTGAAAATTTTGGCGCCCAAGGAAGAGCCGCTGCCAAGAATAGAAGGAAGAAGGTCAAGAAGGGGACATTTATTAGTGCATTTCTGGCTGTTTCAGCCAACGGTTTTGTCTACTATTGGACAAACCCAGATTTCACTGATGGCTTTGAGTACAGCCACATCCTTGGTGGATTACTTAACTCCTGGGATGGCTCAAATTCCAAACACTGAGTTTTCTTGAGCCATCAGATAGAGGGTGTCTCCATCCCTCTTGAGGCCATCCAGGAACACAGGCACCAGGCCTCTGTGTACCCAGCTGGTCACGCTGACATCCATCTGGCTTATGTTGTGTTCTTTAATATTGGGGATACACTCCAAGAGCACCACCCTCAGGCTTTCAATGACCTCTATCTTGGGGTCCTTGACCACAATTCTCTCTTTGGTCACCAAATTGTGGCTGACTTGTTTGCGCAAATGGTTTTCCATGTGACATGGGCAACCAATCACACAAGAGTAAGCACCTCCCACCCCGTGCCACAGTCACCTATCAACCCATCCAGCCAATGACAGACAAGGAATATGATGAGCGGTATATGACGGCCATCACGCAAATCCTCCTACCTCTACCTCCATCTTCCAGTCCCACCCACCCAATCCCAGACCCCCCAGGCCAGCACTACCTCTATGTCTTCCTTTCTGAGCTATTCTACCTACTAAGGATTACTCTTCCCTGCCCCAATAAACCCCCTGTTGCCAAACATTTTATATTTATATTATCTTTATTTTGAATTTCAATTGTTCATGTTCTCTTTGTTTATAGTTGGTTTTATTCTTTATGTTCAGCTTATTTCTATAAAATCATATATTTACTATGTCATGTATCTAGATCCAGAACACAGTTATTTTTAGTACCCAAACACAGCCCCTTGTGAAAATATTAACAACAATTTGGTGATCAACTAAATTTGAATTAGAAAATTATAGGTTAATTGTATTTAGATAAGGTTGTTACTGATCCAAATTCAAAACCTTAATGATAAACTTTAAGCCAATCAAGAGCCAAGTGATAAAGTGATTGTTGTGACATAAAGGGTCACCCAATAATTCTTTGATGCATATGCGCTAATTAATATGATTGGCTGGTTGATTTGCCATTGAGCGCCATTGCTGCTGTGGCAAGTTGTTGGTGAACTAGTGCTCAATCAGCAGCTGCTGGGTTAACACTAGTTCACCAACAACTTGCCACAGCAGCAATGGCGCTCAATGGTAAATCAACCAGCTAATCATATTGCTTAGCGCACATGCATCAAAGAATTACTGAATGACCCTATATGTCATAACAATCACTTTATCACTTGGCTCCTGATTGGCTTAAAGTTTATCATTAAGGTTTTGAATTTGGATCAGTAACAACCTTATCTAAATACAATTAACCTATAAATTTCTAATTCAAATTTAGTTGATCACCAAATTGTTGTTAATATTTTCACAAGGGGCTGTGTTTGGGTACTAAAAATAATATGGTAATTAAGGAAACAATGCCAACACAAAGCAAATAACACATATTGAGATGAGTTTAAAGCATATACATAATGGGGGGAAATGGGATATTGGAGTAATATAAAAACAAACAGGGATAAACAAAGAGGCAATAGCATCAGAATAATACAGATTTTATTGGGATGAAAGCTATAAAAACATATGGAAAGGTTAGTAAAAAATCAATGAGAGAATTGGAGAAGCTTTTGAAGGATCTTGACTCTGCAGCTGCCCGAGATCAAAGAAATTGACTGCAAGGTCAAAGCAAGAGTTAAGTCTGCCGTCCTTGACAGAGACAAAATTGACAAGATGTCTGCAAAGGCCCTTATGACCAAAATACCAGACACCCCTGAGAAGACAATCAAGCGCTTACTAAACATTCAGAAGACGGTAGTCAAGGGCCTCCAGTTAAAGGCATACAATCTTTCTGCACTATCTGTCTGGGTTGACAACCCTGAAATGTATGCCCACTTCAAACCAGCCAAGCAAGCCCAAACCAAGGACAAAGAATTATCAGTGCAATTTCTTGTGCCAAGAATGGCCAAGCCTGCCAAAGCCGCCGGCAAAGAGGATACATGCAAAGGTAACATAAAAAAAATAAAATTATTAAAATTTGTAAATACTTACCTTTTTTAGAAGCCATAGACAGTGAAATCCGCTGTGTTCTGGTCCTGTATGTCCCTGCCAGGTTCTACACCAACTACGCCAATCATGTGGCTAGGCAGCTGTTTTGGTCTCTGTCTTGCGGGATCTGGAGGACCGCATCTAAAGGTCCTTCCCACTGTTCAGGGAGGCATTGGCTGAGTTTACACATGCTGAGGGGGCATCTGAGTGGGCAACCGCCAGAATTAACTCATTCTGCAAGTTGACTTACTATATGTCAATAATCAGAATTAAAAATACTTTAATGTCAACAGCATTGAAAAGTCAGAATTAAGTTTTAACTCATGTAGACTACTAAATGTTGACACTTTTTTAATAAGCAGAAACCTGTTTCCTGATCATTTTACTTAATAAAAATTAAGCTTCAAGATATTTTTTAGGGTAATTTGACAACATAGATTTTAAAAGTCCATAAAAAATTATACATGACAGTTAAAAAAATTCATAAAAATACACTTTTATTTTATTTTACTATGAAATTAGCTATCTTTACTATAATAAATTTTTTCCCACTTATAAAAACAAAAAATACCAATACACAAAAAGATACTGCATAAAAAGTTACATACTATAGCAAAATATAACAATCAAAAACAGTAATATAAAGTTTTTCTATATTTAAAACTACAAAAAACATATAATTTACTAGTAAAATACCAATATAGGACATGTAATACAGTCTAAAGCATCAAACTATCAATAGAAAATCAATGATTTTATAAAAGCAGTACCATAAATTATTTATGAGTTATTTAGAATAACTATTTACTTAAAAATATTATACTTAATATATAAGAACTATATACAAAATTAGGCAATACTCAATAAATTTAATTGAAAGCTAGACTGTGATCACCTGGTTGCCATTAAGAACTGTGGCAATCTTATTGATGTATTCCCCAATATCTGAAAGCTTATATTTGGCCTTGACAACTTCCTTGATCTTCTCTTGATATTGTTTCTCTTTGGTGGTTCTCTTCTTCTTGGATGGGTGGTTCTCAATATCTCTGATGGATGCAACAGTCTTCCCCTGTTGGACTTTGAGGTGCTCATAGAAGGTGTTATATCTTGGCTTGATTCCAAAGGAGGACTTGATATGCTTATGTCAGCCCTCCAAAGATGAAGTAGTTTTTATCTCATCCTTAAGAACTTTCTGGTAGCAGTTCCAGTTGGCTTTGGCTCTGGGCTTGCTCCGGCGCTTAGTGACCTTATGTCCAATCCACTGTGGTTCATAATATTCAATGAAAGGGTAGAAGGCACCATCATGTTTCTTGGCATATGGATCCTGGAATAGGAGTTCAAAGGCTTATCCAGTATGCTCTGGCTTTACAAAGGCTAGTGCTACAAACTTCTGAATTAAGAATGTGCACTTTCCTGATGTATCTAGACAGTGGAGCTTGCTGAGCTCAGGTAGACCCTTTATTTGCCTGTTGACAGCCTGTCAATAATGGAAAAGGCACCCCTGGACCTCTCTATCAAAGGTGTTTACAAAAGCGTTATACTGGGCAGTTTCATAGTCCATGGTTATAGTTGAGGGTCCAAGTGCTTTATCTTGAGCTTCTTTTTCTGCAGCAAGAGTGGCTTCATCCTTTTCATCATCATCTGGATTGGATCTAGTGTTATGGCCAGGGGGACTCTTTCTATTACTGGGTAGGGCTTTGATGCCCTCCTTAAGGATTATAAAGGACCTTGTGTAGATCTCTTCTGTTGCCCCAAGAAACAGAAAGTAGGCAAATGGGAGCACCTTGCCTTCAATAAGGGAATGTACAACCCATAGTTTGTAAAAAAAAGGCGGGGGCATACTGCAAAGGTACTGTCACATAACCAAGTGTCTGAATCCCTCAACTGCTCCAGGTTCTGTTGTGTAGCATAGCATATAATTCTTGCCTCTGCTGTAGGCCCATCATTATGTAAAAGGAATACCTCATCACCATTGAACATCTTTAACTCCTCTGTCAAGACTAACTCTCATTGGACCATGCAGATTTCTTATGGGGGAATAGATCACGGCGCTTGTCATATATGTACTTCACTAACTGGTCGCGGTCAGGGATAAGCTTCAGGTTCTCATTACTTAGGTGTGTGGTGGCCTTAACTGCCAGATCAGAAGCCTTGACATCTTTGGAGACTGAGGCCATTTGGTAGAGGTACCACTTTAGAAGCTTTTTGATAAGATTGATTGGAGCATTGCATGTGTGCTCTCCTTTTTCACTAGTGACTTTATCCCATCCTTCTGTATTGATCCTGGCAGCGCAGCTTCTATATTCACATACATAATGCTTGATTCTTCCTGCTCTCTTTTGATTGTTGCAATTGAAAACATAGCTATCACAGACTAAACTTACACCTCCTTTGACAGACATTAGAGGGAAAAACTGAGGAAACTTATTTGGGAGCTTAAACTCTCCTTTGATGTTACATATATTGTGAACCTTTAGTGGATCCCATGGGCCAATTGGTGCTTGATGATAGTCAGACAGATAATCATCAGGATCTTCTTTATTGATACTTGATGAGGAGGATGCAGGTGCAGATCTATTGGGTGGTGGAGGAAAAATTATCTGGAGTTGGATTCTTGCGCTTTCTGGACTGGGATGAGCTTGATTCCTTGGGGCTTGATTCCTTTGAGCTTGATTCATCTGGGCTTGACTGGGGTTCTGGACTATTGGGTATCTTCTTTCTTCCTTGCTTGTTTAGTGTGACTTCATCTCCTTCTGATTGGTACCAGCTTGGAGAAGAAGAGGGGGCAGGGGAGGGCTCTTTTCTTTCAGGGTCTGGGGTCTTCTCCTTTGTCTTCTGTTTTGTTGAGGTCTCTTTGGCTGGTTTTTTGTTGGGGTAGGAACTTTGGGCTTTTCCAGAGGCTTTGGGTACTTTCTTGGTTGACTTGGGGTTATTTTGTGGCTTCTTGGAAGATTTGTCCTACAATAATTAGAGTAGAGTTCATAAAGTAAGAATAATCATGTGAGACATGAATAAAATTTAATAATAATCACTTGTTTTAAATTTTATTATTAAGTAAATAGTTTATAAAAGTATTGAAAGTAATTTTAGAGCTAGTTTATTAGTAAAGAATAGAAAAAAAAACCATGTTTAAATAAAAATTCAGCATTCTTGTAGTCACAATAGTCAAAAATATTTAATTTAGTTTTTCAGCATAAAAAACGCTTTGATTTCGACGTCAACATACTGAAAGTCAGCATTAAAGTGGAAAAACACTATGTAAATCACTTATAAAGCTTGGTTAATATTTTCTGGAGTTGGTTTTTTAAGGCCAAAATCAATTATTTTTAAATTTAAAAAACTTAAAGATTTGCATATGTAACTTATGAAAACTAAATTATAGGGATTGTAGAGGGAAGTCTAAAGTAGAGCCCTGGGTACTTTGGCCTGAATTACCATACTATTGTATGTGTGCTTTTTGTTAAGCGGCAGTGTTTTACTAATAAACAAGTGAAGGTGTCAACATTCAGGAAGTCAGTGTTCTTTTAAAGCAACTCACCTATTAAATCTTGCTTAAATTATGTCACTTTGTTTGCTTAGCCAAACCCCTTTGTTGCAATTTAGGCAACGCGTCAATTTGATACAAAGTCAACATTATAATTACATATATAGTTTCTAGTTTTAACATATGTGTTTTGGCTTAAGTGGACTTCCAGAAATAAGCTATAGTTTATCCAGTGAGTTTAAAATAACAGTAAATATCTAAATAATACAAATGATGCTCTGAAAGTTGGCATATGTCTTTGTTCAATGCTTATCTTATTATTTATTTAATAAAAACAGTAGTATAAAATATAAAAAAATAGTTTTTTTTAGAATATTGTATAATTTATTAAGAAACTCATGGATTCTTATTTGGGGTCAACATCCAGATATTACTTACTGTAGTTGACCTTAATGTAAAAGTACAAAGAAACTTACATTTTCATAGTAAATCATATTAGTTTTTTGGCTTAAAATTAAGACTTTGTTTAAATGGTGTCAACATTATGTCTGTTCCTTTTTAATTTTGCAATTATGACTTAATAATTTACTATGAAAAACTAGCTTAGTTTTGGAAATGCCCAATTCCGGTGAATAAATACTAAAATAATGTCAACTTGTTAAAAGTGTTAATTCTGGCGGTTGCCTCTGAGTGGGCAGTTACTGGCTACAAGGATGCCCAACTGGTCCGCCTGGATTCATTATCCCTCAATGAATTTTACTGTCTAAACTCCATTGAGCTTGTTTGGGATGTCCTGTCAACGCTCTCATTCAAGAATATACCAAAGATGGGCTGGGTCCATGCGGCTGCTTGCTTCTGCTACCCCCTGGAGCACACCCTGTCTTACCTGCTGGACAACTTTGGGCGTGTGGTGGTAAAATTGGCTATTGCAGACGCAACAGCCGTCAATAAGACAAAAATCCTCCTTGCCAATGTTGGGTTGGCCTGGAGTGCTGACAAGACGGGGGTCCCTGCAGCCATGGAGCTTACCTTTGCGAGGACCAAGCATGAAAAGAAGATCAGTGTGGTTTTCAATAAATTATGCAAGCTTACAGAAGCCTTTGCTGGGCAAAGTTGTCACCTTGTGGTTTACTTGGGGTTCCTCTTTTCTCTTCAGGATGAGTGCAAACGTTGAGGACCTGGACAGGATCCTTCTTGGGATCAACAAGACCAGGCTCTCCTTTGATGGAAAGAAGGTCTCCCCCAGGTACAACTCAATTGACCATGTGATCTAGGACGCCCTGGTCCTGGCTGGGATATACGGGCTTGCGACCCTGCCTGAGAAGCTGCTGCTTCACTCCTACCTGACCCTACTGCCTTTCACCAGCAGGCCAGAGTATTTTAATAAGGTGTATCCACTGTTCACAGTATGGCAGTGAAGGTTGTGCGCCCCTATTTTGGGGTAGGTACATACCGCCAAACACATTACAGGCGCCCTTAACACTCTCTTTTCCAATAAATATCTTTACACTTTATATTATTTTTTTTATAAATTATTTTTATTATAAATAATTTTTATAATTCTTATTTTAGCAAACAAGTTTTGCAAAATAAATCCCAGAGAAGGTTTTCATAAAAGCATAATAATATACGTTAATAAAATACAATTCTACTTTGTACCTTATACATTTAACTTTTTTTAATTTGATTTTTATATTTATTTGACAAAAGTGATATAAACATATTTGTGTAATCCAGTATCAAGTGTTTGGGATAACCTCAGATGGCATAATAAAAAAATATAATATAAAATAAATAAATTACTTACTTACCTCCATTGATGGTCCTGCTGAATGTGATTGTGGGCTTAGAAGCTTCTAAATGTAAAATGATAATTAAAAAATCTTAAATAATAAATTATAGAATATAAAAAAGTTGGACACACTAAGCCTTCAATTGATTGGCTGTTTGGCTAGGCACATGGGGATGAACAAATCAGTGTGGCCATAAAATTTGGCCACATTCTCAGCTGGGAGGGTGTGGATCCCGGCCAGCAGCAAATCAAATAGGTCCTTGGTCCCATTTGGGGTCCCACACTTTATGACTTGCTTGAGCCTCAAAAACTTCTTTGATGGGATTTAGGAAGGGTGAATAAGCAGGGAGGAAGAGAAGGTGCAAATTTGCTGTGGTCAATTGCTGGGGGCTCACTGCAATTCTGGTGTCAATCATTGGGAATTCTTCAAGAATATCAGCCACCTTGTGGAGACCAACATTATCCAGCACAATAACATTGGTGAAGCCCTGGCTTGTGCACCTCAGGTGCTCCTGGATCAATTGGAGGAATGACAAGAAGGTAAAGCTGTTGTGAGAACCCAAAATCATTTGATACAGCTTGACCCCCTTTGGACCAAGGAGAGCCACCATTGAGTATGCTGTGGCGCAGACTGCAGAACACCAAGCTACCCCATCATTGGAGTCTTTTGGGACATACCCATATGCATTCTGCATAGAATAGGCAAATGCTGATTTGTCAATGTAATAGAATTTGGCTGTCTCCTTGGCTTTGAGGGCAGTGTACGCCTCTGCGTATTTTTTCCGGATGTCAATGTTGGTTGGGCTATTCTGATTATAGGGAGATACCCCAAGCTTTTTCCATGAAAACTGCATTTCCTTTACAAGATGGTAGTAAAAGAAAATTGAAGCCTCAATCCCAAAAGTATATTTGACTATTGCCTGTACATTTGCCAGTTCAAGATGGCAATCTTGGGTTATCTAGTGGTGGATTGCCCATTTGCACTCCTTGGTAAGCATGGTGGAAACGCGCAAGGATTTCTTTGAGGCAAGGACTTGGCCAGTATTGATGAATCTGTTGAAGGTCTTGGAGGCGTACTTGGGATCCACCCCAACAAGAGCTGCAGTTGCCTTGTAATCACCAGATTCCTGCATTATCTTGATCATAATGATGAGTTTGATATATGGGATGCGCTTCTGAGTGGGCTTAGTAGGCTCAGATGAACTGGGATCCTGCTCAGGGACTGACTTGCAAGGCATGGGTACCTTGTTGTAGAAGGCTGCAACTTTTTTAGCACTAACTGTCCCTCATCAGTTCATAAGAGCTCAGGCTCCTTGTCCTCTTCATGGTTGCCATCACTGACGTAGGGCCCGTAGCTAGTATCAAGTACAGGCTTTGCCTTCTCCAGCATGGCTGACAGGACCAACTCTTGCCAGTACACAACGTCAAACACATACAAATTAAGTTCTACCTCCTTGTTTCTAGCTTTGTTTGGTGGTGGTGACCTTGGTATAGTTTCTGGTTAGCTTGGGGACCCAAGGGTTGATGCTCTGCACCCTAGCAGCTTGCGCTCCTTGAACCAGCTGTGTCAGTGCAGTATCACTATTGAACTCTCCTCTCCTGTCTCCTTCTTGAGTAGGAAATTGGGTTGCACTAACTCTGTTCTTTGACCCACAGGGGCAACCGCAACTGCGTCATACAATGAGTGCATTGGTACTCTGTTGTTGTGTTCCTTCCATTTTGAGAATTTAATAAAATATTAAATAAATTTCAATTAAGTTAAACCCTAATTTTAATTTTTGATTTTCTCTTAATATGGATATTTAATTAATATTTTTCCTACCCAATATCCCAATTATTGATTTTTTTATTTTTAATTATTTTTTTCTGGTTTTACAACGCCCATTTTTGAATACCCAAAATAATTTCCACCCATTTTCCTAGATTTTACTGCAAAATTGAAACACCCAACACAATATTTTTAAAATTTGTGTTTCAGATTGTGTGCCCTATTTTAGATACATTGGTATCATTCTTGATTATAATCCATTGCACACAATATTTTAGTGATTTTGTTTATATAGTGAGTTGCTATTGTGTTTTGTTTTTGGGTTGAGTTTTGACTCACCTGCTTGGGTGTATTTTGTCACCAATTTACATAGTAACCATATTTACACAAAAAGTCAACTCACATCATTTTGTTTATGAATCAATGTATTTCAGATTTTATTTTGAATAGTTTTGCTTTGCATGTGAGCACTTCTTTGCTGTGTTGACCCATTTTTCCCATTAACGCCAAAAATCCCTGTTAACAGAGTGTATATTTTAACCTGATAGTTGGATTTCTCTTAAATCTGAAATCATTTTGTTTAAATCTGAGGTATTTTTGGTTGTTGCCATAGCTTCTAAAACTACTATACTGGTTAAATAAAGAAAGATAGGCTAAGTCTGTAATAAAAGCTGAACTAAAGCTCCTAGTAGCTGATAAGAGGTAAAATATGGGCTAAGGCAATTAATAAATACTAAGAAAATAAAGTAAAGTCCAGTCTTAAGGACTGAAGACTGTTTCAAATACTCTATCTCTAAATCAGGACATTGCTCACCACTAACTGGTGGATTAAAGCTATCTACTATAAGGGCTTGAGTGCCACTAAAAAGGTTGCCTAACTGATGATAAATGTATTCAAAGGGATCCTAAAGTAAAGCTAAGATTTCAAAAACAAGAATACAAAATTTAAATATTTAAGAAAGGGAAAACACAAGCCACAAAACCTAACAAGTACCTTCTTGGGATGCAAGTAAAACAATATCAACTTATTGTTGATATTGTAAAAAATAACCTTGTTATAGTGCTTGGTAATGAGGTGCAAATTGGAGTCAGAAAAGATTAACCCAAGTTGGTTAGAAGCCATAAGTAAAGGGAAAAGGCCTTGAAAATCAGAAGTGAACATAGTTAACTTAAAAAAGCTAAGTGTGTATATGGGGAACCAAAAGGAGGGAACAAGAAGTTTACGGTGTTGCTCTGGTGTTATAAGTAGGCAAAAGGCAGGAAACCCCTTGTTCAAAGCTTGCATGTGTAATCAGAAGTAAAGAAAAAGGTAAATAATTCAAAATTGAAAAAAAACTTACTTGTGTGTATAGGTACTGGATTCAAACCCCGTAGTGAGTTAAGGTAAGTTCCAAAAAGAAGAAAACCAACCAATTGTTTAGCTTCAACTTAAAGTAGGAAGCCCATAAAAGTTAAAAATAAATGATTTTGATAGATGCAGTTGCCCAGTATTTGGAAGTCTCTGGGAAGGAACCAAATTAAATAAATGGAGAAATGATAGCAGCGTAAAGAGTGAATCCTGACATGAGTTGTAAGTTTGGCCACCTGGGGATCAGGTTGAGGCGCAGCTTCTAGAGGTGCTTGTCTTTGTGTAGTGACATGAAGCTCATGAATAGCATCCCATATTTTCTCCTATTGTCTCATCAGATCTTCAGAAGGGTCACCACCAGCAGAAAATCAACTTAACCCATCCACGTGGGCTTGTAATCTTTTATAATAGTAATTGCAGCAGTCTTTTCTCATACCAATTTATCCTGCATATTCTGCATACTTTTTGAGGCAACCTCAGCCAAGCGTTGCAGTTGCTCATCAGTATGGACACAGAATTCATTGAGTTGTACCACTAACTGCTTGAAGTCAGTGTAATGAGTGTTAAGGGCAGAGTCAACCTGGGCCTGTCAGGGTTGTTGTAGCTAGTGGAACTCCTGTAGGCGTTCACAAATGTAGTCAGGGACAGAAGAACACAGATCTTGATAAATTTGGTCAATTGAGCTTGAGAAGTAATGGGGTCTCTCTGGTTATTGAATAATAGGGAGAACAGCAACTGTGATAACTTCAACTCCCTGGTACTTGAAACTTTGTCAATTACCAGGGAGTTGAGTGCTGCATATGCAAATATATTAGTATTTTTGGCTTAACTGATTTTAAGCTAATTTTTACTAGTAATTTAGGGGCTTAAAACCAAAATACAATATTAAACTTACTAAAATTTGACTCTTTTTAATAAACCAGTTAGCTAAAAAACAGATTTAAGGGATAATTTATAAGTAAATTTAATAATAGAAATGAAAAAACCTGTGTTCAACACTCTAAAACAAAAAGTGGTCAGTTCAACACTTTTTAAGTCAAATCCTAATTTTATTAATAAAACACATATGCGCTTATATACATTTTATCATTTACTAAAATATTTTCATTATTAGTGTCCATAGTTGTTGATTAGGCTCCCAAGCACCACTATACTGGATTTAGTGGTATAGACATTAATCAAATACCCCACTTGTTTTACATTATGTCATTTCTGGGTTTGTGTATTAAGTGGTGGCACATAAATTAAGTCCAATTTATTAAGGATTTCATATGTAATTTATAAAAAAAACAGAAACTTGACTCCCCCTCTGTTTGACTCTATCCACTTGCCACACAATGGGTTTTGGATTTAACTAATCAAAGGCTTGGAATTAAGGCTAAATTAATAAGTGATGCACTATGAGCGCCACTCAACACCCATCCACTCAACAGTTTAACTTTGGGATTAGTACAGAGAGCTTCTTAACGTTGCAACCAACACTACGGTAAATAATTCACTTCCAGCTCCTTGCAGCTTAACTTGATCACTAAAAAACACCTTCCTACTCATTTTTAACTTATTTTGTATTTTTTTATTTTTGAGCATATGAAACTGTCTTGCTTTAGGGTTAATTTTTGAACCTGTTTTAAATTTAAGCAAGTTTTATATGTAAAAAACCTAGTAAATTTGATTTTTCTGCTCAACTCCAGCATACTTGACAGTGTGAATCCAGCTTTTTTCAACTGATTGACAGTGCCAAACTTGACACTTTACTATGTTTTGAATTTTTAACTCCCAAAAAAACCACATAATAATTTTTTTGCAATTATAATCTACTACTCTTCCTGCTACTCCCCATATAATTTTTTGTTCCTTATTACACTTTTACATTATTTTAGCACTAAGGTGTTATGCTGAACCTAACATCTTTGATGCCTCTTCATAAAATAACTTATTTTCTATGTTTTAACCTATATCTTACTTTGAGTTTCTATTTTTCTTCTATTTACTTTGTTATGTTTTTTTCTTTATAAATAAAACTTTATTTGCATAATTTTCATTTAAATTTTGCTTTTCTTTACCTTTTTGAGCTTTATATCTTCCATACTGTTTTATTTACAAAAATAAACTTTTCTTTAGCCAAGATCATCTAAATCCAACAATTCTACCAAGTGCCAAGCCTCAAAGGGCTCAAAAGAAACTCATCCACCCCCAAGTGTGTCAAGAAGCCTGCAAAGGCAAAGTCTCCAACTTCATCTCCCCCACCCCATCTCCTCCCACTCCTCCCCCTCACCTTCAAATTCCCCCCAAGTCCTCAAATAAAAGTGATGACTCTCTCACTGATCACTCTTTTTACAAGTCAGAGGCCTACTCTGAGCCCACCAAGGAGCCACATACCAAGAAGGCAAAGGCAGCCAAGGAGCCCACCTCTTCTTCTGATAAGAAAAAGGAGGCATCCAAGCAGGCCTTAAAGAACCCTTCCCCACCCCCTCCTGATGGCTCTTCCCCCTCCCTCATCTGACCCCAAGATGAACCTGAGGAGTACTCCAAGAAGTTCAAAACTTCTGGTCACATGGCTTGGGATCCACTGGCCATCCACAACATCTGAAATGTGGACAGAGAGTTCAAAGTCTCCAAGCGCTTCCCCTGTTACTTTCCAATCATGTCTGTAAAGGGTGGCTCTGGTTACGTTGCTGACAACTACATATTTAATTGCAACAACCAAAAACGGCAAACCAAAAGCAAGCACTTTGTCTGTGAGGATAAGACTTGCAGGGGCCGCCTGAACACCAAGGGCTGGGAGCGGGTTACTGCTGAGAAGGGGGAGCACACATGTGAGCCCCCCAATCACCTGATCACAAGGATGCTGAAGTGGTACCTTGTTCAAGTAATTCCCACCTCCTCTCACCTCCGCACTTCAGATCTGGCCATAAAGGCTTTGCAAAATCTCAAACCCAACAATCTCAAGTTGGTGACATCTCAAGAGCGGTTGGTCAAGTTCATCAGCAACAAGAAAATTGCTGCTAATTCCCCTCCCCCAAGGCCTCAGACGTCTTATCAGAGCTTATGCTCACCCACAAGCTCAAGCAGCTTCCAAGTGGGGAGCGCTTCCTTCTTCAGGACAATGGACCTGGCACCAAAGACCGTATAATCTGCTACACAACTCAGCAGAACCTGCTAGAGTTAAAAAGGGCGTCAACCTGGCTAGTTGATGGTACCTTTGCCACTTGCCCCTGGATGTTCAAATAGCTCTGGATGATTCATGCCCAGATTGACATCTGGGTGATTCCACTCGCGTTCTTTCTTCTTCCTGGGGCCACAAAGGCCATTTACACCCACACATTCTATATCCTTTGCCAAGCACTTTTCCTTCTTCCTGACAACAACAATGCCAATAAGACCCCCCTACACCTGCGCCAACCCTCCTGCCACTGGCAAGGACCAGGCTACCCTGGACTTGGAGGAAAAGGTAAGGCTGAGAGCTCTGGGGCCTCACATATGCATCATGGACTTTTAGCCTGCTTAGTTCAATGCATTTGAGCAGCTGTTCAGCGGGGGGTGCAGGGGTGCCACTTCCACTTCTGCCAAGCAGTTGCTTGCAATGTGCAGGCCCATGCCAAGCTTAGTAGGTTGAGCCAGAGGGACACTTTGGACACCTGCAAATTTGTGCTTCCACAATTTAGTGCCTTGGCTTTTTTAAAGCTAGAGCACACTGTGCAGGGGTTTGAGGTTCTCTCAAAGAATCCTTACATAGCAAAGCATCCAGATTTCAAGCCTTTTCTTGAGTACTTTGAGCCCCAGTGGATTGGAAAGGTTGTCACGCAGAGGCAAGGCAAGGCCTGTGCCAAGGCCAGTTGGAATGTTTACTGGACGGCTGTCAACTGGGAGCTGAAGACCACTTTGGCTCTAGAGAATTATCACAAGCATCTTAAGACCAACTTTGTGCTTCATCCAAAGTTCAATAAGTTATTCTCCCTCCTGCAGCATGAGCAAGAAAAAATCATCTCCAAGATCAGAGATCTTGCCAACCGTGTCTCCCCCACCAAGCCTACTGCCTGATCCTGCCTCTTCACCAAGGCCATCCAGGGTGTGTCTAAGCACAAATACAAGGCCTCTGAGCTTAAGCAGCAGCTTGAGCTTATTGCCACTGTCCTCCTGGAAGGGGACAAAACAAAGAAGGGGAATAAGGATGAAGAGTAAACTTGCTTGCTTCTATGGTTTTAGCTTAACTTTTCAGCTTTAATTTTTATTTTTAGTTTTGGTCATTCAGATTTTAGCTTTAATTTTTAAATTTTTTGATTTAATTAGATATCCCTGAGTATTTTATGTATACATGGTAATTTTGAGATGAATATTTATGGTTGAAAGTGAGTGAAATATCTTAATTTTTGTTATTTTACTAGTAAAACATAAGCTATTCACATTTGTACTTATATGAACTATATCAAATAAATATAATATTTCTTCATATTTTGAATAACTTCTATTGTTGTGTTTATGCTTTTTTAATTCATTGTAATTTTAATTTTTATGGTAATCAAAAATATTTATATAATAAAGAGTGTAATTTACATAGTAAAATTAGGAATATTTGCTGATTTCTCCTTATTATTATTTTAAAGTAAAATTTTTATTGCATTTTTGAGCTCTCTGGGGTCACTTTAGTATACCATAGCGGTATAGACTTTTCTATATTAAAAGTTTTCAGAACATCAAGATTTGTTAATTAAAAAAGTGTTGATTTCCAGTTGTTGATCAGGGAAAAGGCTGAATTCTACTTTGATATAGTGCCAAGCACCAGGGAGTTGAGCACCAGGGAGACAAACTTACCATAGTTGCCGGGAGAACAGAGAGTACTCCCACTGTTAGTAGGCAGAAAACTGTTCCCAATGGTTGAAAACAGCAGCACAAAGAGAGAAAACCTTGTGGACGTGGAGCCCCAGTACCATCTGATGATGAACTAAAGCAGGTTAGACAAAAGACAAGGTCAAGCAGTCAGCAGATTCAGCCGCTGAAAGAAAGTAGTGCGGAGTATAAGGAGCAACTATCATCTTGTATTATTATATAGACCTGAACTGGACTTGTAAACTAGGGATGGCTCCTTTGCGGGCTAGCCCAAGGGTCACTGACATGCTTTGATCTAAGTCAGGGGTACCCAGCAGGTAGGCAATAAGACAGGGGCCATTAGCCAGGTTTAGAACAGTGGGAGGGATAGGCAGGTTAACAAGGTCTTCTTTCATTGGAGGGCTAGAAACTTCAGGAAAAGATGGGTCCTGAATTAGTGGAGATGAGGGACCATATAAAGTAGTTTCAAAGAGAGCAACCAAGGGCTTATAGCCCCTGTAGTGAGCACCATTTTTGTTGTGTATGTGGGCGCAGCCAAGGGACACAACAGGAAATCCTAACAGTAGTATGGGGTATTTTACTTAAGGCCCTGGGAATGATAATTATCAGAAATCTCCTCTAGACTAGACTAGGGAGATGGCGCCAAAGTACAAAGATAAACACAAACAAAGAGTGTAAACAGAACTTATTTTGTTAGATGAATCATTTAGATCCTTATAGGGCAATAGCCTACCACAAAACAGTAGAAGGACAGTTAGATCACTGGCCCCTCTCATAAGTGGGTTGAGGATCACTCAGTTTACCAGTCGGAATGTAAATGAGTCCTTTGCCCAATTTGGAGTGAAACCTATTTTGAGGAGAGAAAGGGAAACAAAGGATTTTGCACTTGAAATGTGATCTTGTCAAAGGCAAAATTGATCATGCCTGGATAGTAGGATTCACAACATGGACCAGGACAAGTTAAAATCAACAGTCCTGGGCAAACCACCTTCACAGTCACCCTCTTGCTAGCAAAATGGAATGCCAAAGCCCACAGCATTAAACAGGAACAGATCAAGGGGACGAGAAATCACCTAGAAGCTCATTATGCTGTAGGTGATCCTGTCCATGCCCTAAACCCTCCCACTACAAACCTTGAAAATCAGTTATCTTGGGCCCTCAAGGTTGTGGCTGTTTATGACAGCCATACCTATCAGCTTGAAGGCACCCAAGCTAACACCAAGATGCTTCACTACAGTTGACTGTGCCCCTTCTGCGCTGTACCTGACCAGAAAGGTTTTGTACACAACTTCCTGGATCTTTTTCAGATACCAATTCTGGTCAAAAATAACAAACTGGGGGCAAGGAGGGGTTACAACTGAGATTGACACCTTGCCTGCCAATATATCTTATGGCACGAGGAAGTGCTTGCAGAGCTGTCTCATGATGTACCCAACAACATGGGGCATCATGTTGCCAGTGTCAAATATGAACAATATCTCCTAATTAGGAGTGCAGCCAATTTCATGTGTTATCCCTGGATTAGATATTGGCTGCTTGCACCCTACTTGGATCCTGCCACGATGCCACTCCCTGTGGATCAGTGACTTTCTTGTACAGTACATCAGCTACTGCTTCCCAATAAAGTTGGGATATTGTTCTTATCATTTGTCGTTTCCCCCTTGGACGGCTGTCCTCCCTGATTCCAAACATTGGACTACAACTGGTTTGGTTGCAACACTTCGAGGTCAAGTTTAAGCTTCAAGGTGTCCTTTGGAACTTATTGACCCAAAAGATTGGATCAAGAAACATGTTTTTCCCCTGAAATGTTGACTATCTTATTTTGTAAGTTTAGAGTATACCCACCTGAGTATCAGTCTGACTTGAGAACTTTTCATGTGAGTAGATTATGTTATATTAACAAATTTAGGGCTTAAAATAATCATCATGTAGGACCTTTTGTTGAAATAGAAAGCACACAGTAATGCTTGTAAGGTTTAAATTATGATTTCTATTTCATTGCCAAAAAATAATATCTATGCTCGACGCTTGAGGTTTGAATCCGCTTTAAACCCCAAACTTTTAAGGCATCGTTTTTTGGATCACCTTTAAGTATTTGAAGCAGGGGACATTACATTATCCACTTAGCCTTAAGATAGGCTGATTTAGCTTTGCCTGTAACTTATGTTTATAAAAAAACAGTGCAGCAAAAGAATCCTGAAAACTGTTTTGAAAGCAAGCCGTTTTATAGATCGGCTATTCTAAAAAAGAAAACACGATCTTGCAAAAGTTACTGGCGGTCCAAATCTTGAGCTCGTGTGTGAAAACAGGATCGTTAGAAAGTACCTCCTTATTAGGCCTGAAAGCAATGGAAGTACAGTGCTTATGATCCAGGTAGATCTCTTCAAATGACCAACGATCCAATTTTGCATTTAAATCGGTTGGAGATTTAACTGCTGTTTGATGGATAGACACTTTGGTGTCTCTCCAAGCTGCCTTCTAAAGATTGGGTTAAAATAACTACAAAAATCCTGTCTACCATGTCAGATGATAAAGGTTTCTTGCCCAAGTCAAAGGAAACTGAAGAGAGAGGAAGCTGGAGCCCAGTTCCTAGCCCTTTAAGCAAAGACTCTTTTAAGCACCATATTTCCATGAACTGGTTGAGCTTTCCATAGTCTATAGTTTCTGAGCAATTATTTATGCGGTACCACTCCTCCTGAGAAAACTTATGTTGGTGAGTAGGATACTACCCTTGTAATTATACCTCATCTTTGTACCACGATATGAATTTCTCCGCTGTCTCATCTGAGCTTGGTACCTCAACCTTAGCCACATCAATACCAACTTGTCCATTTGAGCATACAACGAGGCTTACAAAGTCCCCATGATGGGATATGTTGAAATCAACAGCTGCCATATACAAGTACTTCATAATGAAAGACTAAAGCTATATAGTTAGAGCTATAAGATACATAACAGGATTAAATGTTTCTTTGGGAAATAAAGCCAGATGTATTCTTATGCTCAAATAACTAGCTGCCATTACCCTAAAGCTTCGATTGATTTATGTTTATGGAATAACTTTATTCTAATTTTCAAACCATTAAGCTGCTAACAGGTAATCCAAAAATTACAATGTGAATTTTTTGTGCTCTAATACAAATACTTATTAAAGTGTCTTTGAAATATCTGAAATGATGCTATGTTATAAAATAAAGAAAAGTTAGAAATTCAACTTATGTTATCTCCTTGATGATTAACCATTTTAGTTATTTAGGATCATCACATATTTACTTTCAAAAGCATTGGTTGCATGAGAAAGGAAATATAGTGTGTTTTGAGCAGCTATATATTACTAGAAATGTAAGGATAAAGCTAAAGGGCGCCAAATATAAATACTTTTAGAAAGAACTGAGAAACAAAACTTTTTTATGTGCTGACAAAAAAGCTAGCAGGAAATTTTTTAAATTACAAAGGGTCAGATAATCAATAGCTTGGTTTAAAATAATTGGACAGACCTTGTGAGAGCTGTTTAAATCATGGCTCAACCTTAGGGCATTGTATTGATAAAACAAATAAAGTATATTCCATATGAGCTAAGTTGCAACAAAATCAGGGATATTTAGAGCAAAATGTATACTCTTCTAGTAATATATAAATAATACAGATGTCTTTACTTTTTAAACAAGAGTTTATTTATAACGTAGCACATATATAATTTGACTGAAATGTGAGTATTTTTGAGTAAAGCAAGCTTAAGCATTTGAGTTTAATCAGGGATTGTAAAAAGCCTGATGAGAAAATTTGTGGTGATTTTGAAATAATTCATTCACATGAAGTGGATTTGGGCGGGGCGTTTTCAAGTGTGCCGATAGACATTTGAGATAAAGGATTTAAGAAAAAAGATAAGCAGAACCATAGCTTTATATTAAATATAATAACACTAATTATTCCAAGTGCTACTTTATCGAGAAGATTTAACCAAAGTTTGAAAGAAAATAAAAAATTTAAGCACCTTAATCCAGAATAAAAATAAAGTCAGAGATGTACCTCAGCAAGGCAAGGTCTGCCTTGGGGGTTGTATGAAAACCTAATGTCCCTCCAAACGTCTTTGAATGCTTTCTTTTCTTGAGCTGCGATTTCCACAACAGCAAGCTGGGTGATTGACCCATAAATCAATAGCTTTCCCATGAGACCCAGCAGACGATCATTTCTACCCTTAAATTTATTGAGCCTTTCCCTTTCTTTAGAAGTATTCAGAAGACCAAGTAGCTCATCATATTCCACTTCAGTTGGGTTCCAATCTTTAATATTGACTGACCAGTGGCATAAAACCTGATCAAAATAAAGACAAAAGAAAATTTAGTTTTAACCTTTAGTATTGGAGATAAAAGAAAATGTAATGAATATTTTGAATTGATATCTTAATGCTTTTTGAATTAAGGTGAGTATAATGATTTCCTGCCTAAATAACTGATATTAAACATCGGCCTAGGTTCCTAGTTGCTCATAAGCCTTTTTAAAAAATGTATAGAAACTGGTTTAAGGTGTCATTACTGTTGACTTGTCTTTCCATTCCCCAAATAATTCGTCAATCATGAGCCTAAGGTTGATCTAAAAGATTCAATCCAATTTGAAGCGTGTTCAACCTAGAGTATGAGAGGAGCTAGATTTTGGAGTGGAAGGAAAGGTTACACAAGGAAACTTGGAGAAGATGTCAAACCTACAACAATCCGAATTAATCTATATAAAAGCGAGTATTTAATAAAATCGATGGTGGTTCCTGTATACATCATCATTGATTGATATACATAAAAGCCTGTCAGTAGTGCCAGCTCGAGTCCACTCAAGCCGTAAAGAATTGAATTGATTTCTCTATTTTACTTTATAATTATAGTTGACGACCAAGCCAAAAGCTTGAATTGGCTCAAGCTTATATGTCATCCCTTACAAGCACCTTTGAAAGCATGCAGGTTGAATCTAGTGGAGGGTGGCCTAAATCATGTAGGAATGAGAATATAGGCTACTTGGACTTTAAAAAATTCATATTTATCTGCTTGATTTTAAAATAGTGGTACCACCCTTGCAGCCATACCAAAGAGGCTTATCTGTATGGATTATCCACAACAGAATTTGTGGATTAAGATTGGAAAAGGAGCAATAGATTGTTTGATAATAAGGTTGAAATTTGTGTTATTTCTTATTCTTTTATATGGTTGGATGAGTAAACTCCATGCTGAGGATGGACTTGACTTGAAAAAAGAGAGCTTGGTTAATTTAAACAGGTTCAATTCGAATTATACATTTAAATATCCGTTTAAGTAAGAGATGGTTGGCTTGTGCATTTTGAATTCGTTTAATTGAAATGCAATGCTAGGATATTTCACTCAAATGCATCAACTTATCCATGTAGCTGCAGGTTGTTTCAGAGTTACCCTTGCTTACTATTGTATCATCTTAATAAGAATGCCAGTGGATTAAACAAGTGTTGCAACATCTTCAATTACTCCCTCTCAGGAAAGCAATTTCCCGAGCAACTCTCTGAGTAATTCCCCGACTAATCATTAAGTCAGTGGCACTCTTATCATTCTCCCATCTATTACAGGGATCAAATACTTTGAGTCCTAAGAGGAACACTACTTGGACAAGCCCCATGACTACCATGACGTACATGGACAACATGTGGCCTCTCATGATACTATATAATACTCTAAATTCATATCTAATAAAGTAGCATTCTCTTCTTATTTTTTCCCTTTATTTTGTTTATTATACTTCCCAGAAGTATATACTCAACAGCAGCATAAATGAGAAATTTTTCATTGAATAAACCAAGACTATCAGCTTAATTGGAAAAATATACAAGCATGGTTAAGTTCACTTTTGGGATTGACACACAAGTTTTCTTTCCTATCATGTGATTAGAGAGCTCAGGGATCCCTTGAAAAAACTTGATGCATCTTCTTATAACTAAAACAGACCTTCTAATATAGAGAAACATTGCAAATATGCTGAGGCTTTTACCACACTAAAGGAAAAGAAAACAGTTAAATTCTAATATATTGAAAGAATTGGTTTTTGTGTTGTCTATGCTCAATGCATATTGCCATGTTCCCAAGAGTGCCAAAGATCGAGTATCTAGTTGTGAATCAGTTCCTGCCATAGCATATTATATTATGGCACTTCTTGGTCCAAAATATATTGAGATGTATCAAAGGCTCTCATAATAACATGACCTCCTTATCATTTCTCTGATTGGTACAAGATTATCTCAGGTGCACAAGCCCAAGGTTCACAAATATTATTGTATTAGATAATTTTGGACTTAACAAAGCAGCTGATTTTCTATGCCAATTACCAATAATCAACACTGGACCTGAATTAGGGCAACAACACTTGGCTACAGTGCCATTGTGCCTCTTATTTATTTCTGAACATTCCCCCTTTCTAAACCCTATTAAAGTGGTCTTTGAGTGATTTATCCAAGTTTTCAAGCACAGCACACTTCCTGGGCATGATAAGGTATTTAATTTTCTGCAGATTGGAGCCTATAAACTTCTAGCTGAGATCTAAGCTAAGTTACACGCCCACTCTGAATCAAATATTATTTTATGCCTTGACAACCAACCAATCAATTAAAAGTGGTTACTCTCTTTTAAGTATAGAATATCATTTGTACATTTTATATTATTTTTATTTTTAATAGTATTTTTTATGCTTATTAGCTTTCAATTTCATAGTTAATATTTTTTCAATTGGATGAAGTGACATCAATGTTGTAACCAAGATTATCCCCTTGCTTGCCAACATATCTCACAATACACAGGGGGTGCTCAAAGAGTCACCTCATTATGTGACTAACAGTATGGACTGATCTGTGTGCAATGTCAAATTACGGGCACTAGTTCCTAATTAGGAGCAATACAAATTTGATATGCTGATCCCTCCCTCAAGTTATTCCCAGTTGAAATGTTACATAAAACGCCACTATACCACTGCCTGGCAACTTTTGGCTCCCAAATACAGTATATCAACCATATTATTTCTAAAATAAACATATATTATTCCTATTATTGTCCTTTTTAATTGGGCTGTTGTCTTCCTCAATCTAAATAACAAACTATTATTGGTTCAGTTGCAACAGTAGTAGCAGAAGTAGGTTTGATTGACAACCTACCTATAAGAAAATTCTCCCAAGAAAGGACAAAGTGCTGGCTGTATGGCTACACCTCACCAAGAGACCTTCCTACCTATCCCTAATTAGGACATTTCTGAGGGTTATGTCATGTATCAGGATCAAATAGTTCTCACCCGTGTCTAAAATTGACTCTGCCTGGGACAATGTGACATTAGTGTCACACCTCTCCAGTCAGATCTTTTTCAACATGTGATGAATGCGCAACTAGAATCCTTCACAAGTGATGTCAAGGGCGCCAACATTGTAAGTTGGCTGAACTTCACAGAAATGTGCCTCTGAATTTGCCAGATGCCCAAGCTCATGTGGGTTGCCACCGCATCAGGGCATCTCACAGAGACTGCTGCTATATGGTTCACCAACTGGGCTAGCCAAGAACACAAGATCACCTGGGTAGCCTTCAGAGATGCTGCCAAGTCCCGCTACAGTGAAACCTTTTCACACATTATTGTGTGAACAATCCTGCTTGCAATCAAGCAAACAAGAAGCGTCCCTAAACAATTTACCACTTGGCAACAAGCACTTGCTGCCACCCCAGAAGCCATTACCAACAGTGTAAGAGCTAGATAGTGTGCTGTACCATTCAGTGAGAAAAATGTGAATAGAATAAAAAAATTGACAACTGCTTTAACAATACAAAGCAAAACTGAGATAAAGGACTAAATAATTGAGAGCCTCTAGAGGTATAGCAAAAGGCAACCATAAAGATCAAAAACAAGAAAGGCATTTTTTAGGGAAAATATGACAAAGAAGTAGATGCTGATAAAGGATACAGTGCCAGCCAAGGTACTGCAAAGGAGTTGGCAGCAAATTGGAATAATATGGAGGATATTTTGTCAGCAACTGGGGCCGGGAGGCCTAGGTATTCTAACATCAGGGTGTTTTGAACTTCTTTTATTAAATTTTCACCAGGCATAATAAGCTATCTAGAAACAAGTTGCTAGAGGGGAATGGGAAAAGTTTTAAGGTAGTTTAGGACAGGGTGGGGAGCTTTTACAGAATCTTATTGGCTGATGAGAATATTTTTAGCAGTTTGTGGACCTAATTTTGAATTCAAATAGATGCTGTCATAATTTTAAAAAAATTGGCAGCTAGAGGATCAAGCACAACCGTCTGCAAATAATGTATATTGTGTAATTATTTTATCATTATCAATTGATGCAAAACAGGGTAGATCCAGATTCTCAAGGGATATCTGAGCAACTCCAGCGTTAACCCATTTTTTTGTCAATAACAACATTTAGATTGTCTAATATTTTCAGGGATTTGACTGAAGCCCTTTGCTAGTTCCTTGTTTTCTGAGGGTGTGTTATCACTTTCATTTGTCTTTTTACTGTAACAGACAGGAATAAAATGCTCCTCATCTTATCATCAATGAGTTGAAACCTCTTATTTGTAAATGAGTGCCCATGGAACATTGCACCTCCATTGATGATTGCTACAAAGCCATTTTAGAATAAAATGACCAAGCCACAATGGGCTTCTGAAGGTACAGTTACATATCATCTTAACCTTGCCCTGTTTCTGGTAGCTCCCACAACCAAGTAAGACACCACCAGCCCTGCCATCAGGATAACAGCAACAAGTGCCCCTTTAAGGGAGAGCTTCAGTTGGTACAGATTGAGGATTTATAAAAAACCTGGGGGCTTTAGACACAAGAGGCTCTTCAACCCTGCTTGACTCACACTCCCAATCTCTCCTTTATAAAAACCCCTGTGACTACAATATGCACAAGGTCAATACCATAGATGTATCCCAAGTGCATAGTGATGACCCCAACCTCCAAGCCAGTCATTTATCAAATAAAATTATTTGCTTGGCCTATCTTTTTTGCTTCTGTGAGAACACTCACAAGCTTCTAGTAGATAATGGGGCCAATCATGCCATGGTTAACCAGGGATGTGCAGACTCCCAACAGCTGAACCAAGCTCTCAGCCAATTTAAAGCTGTGTGCGTAGCAGACTCCTGCAGAGTAGCCATCACCCACAAGATGGTACTATTATTGGTAAGAATGAGCAACATCCAGGCCAGGCTTTCTGGAATTATCATGGCTGACATCAGTATAATGTGATAGCAGGTCTAGATTAGTTACACCATAATTGCCCCTACATTGACTAGGATACCTCTGTTATCACTCTCAATAAAAGAGGTGTTGGCTTCCAAATCTACCCTATCAAAATGTACAAACTTGCCACAACACTATCTTCATACGGATAACAGAGGAGGGCTCCCCTAAATTCAAATTAGGGGAGTTGGATTCTAATCAATGCTCAGTTGAGGTGATCAGGTCTGAACTCTCATCATCTTCCCCTCTTAAAAAACCACCACCAGCGCTGTAAGAACTACTCAATGAGTTTAAGGATATATTTAGAAAGACACTAGACCAATTAACTCCATCACAAGAAATCTAGCACACTGTTCAGTTACAAGGGTCTTTACCAAAAGCCTGTTAACTCTACTGTTCAACACCCAAGTAGGGAAAACTCTCCACCAACACCTTGTGAACACCTTGGACAAGGGCTTCATCTGCCCCTCTCTTTTCTCATACAGAACTGCAGTCTTCTTTGTAGCCAAAAATAATGTATTATTCCTCTTGATTACAGATTACCACACTCTAAACAAAGTTACTGTAAAGAAAAAGTACCTCCTACCGCTAATTGAAAACCTGTTTAACACGCTTGCAGGTGCAAAGGTCTTTAGTAAGATCAATCTCATAACAGGGTACAACCAGGTCCACATTGCCCTCAGGAATGAGGCAAAGAAAGCCTTCTGCACACGCTTTGGGTTGTTTGAGTGCCACATCATGAACTTTGGTATGACTAACACATAGTCCATTTTTACATGCTCATGAATAGGGCTTTCAAAGAATTGATTGGCAAGTGTGTCATGGTTTACCTTGGAAATATCATTGTGTTTAGTCAAGATCAAACTACCCGCCTCTGACATCTCTGAGCTGTGTTAAATACCCTTTTTAAGCACCAATTAAAGGCCAAACCCTAAAAGTGTGAGTTCCTCAGGTCAAAGTTGCTATTCCTTGGGCATAATATCTCTACTCAAGGGGTAAAACCTGAGCCTGCCAAGATCAAGACAATTACTAACATGCCATCTCACTGAAGTGAGCCAAGTGCACACATTCTTAGGCATGGTTGCGCATGTACGCAAGTTCATCCCCAACTGTGAGGAGCTAATTACACCCTTCACTGAGTCGTTAAATATTAAGCAACATTTACAATAGACGCCTGTAAAAGATTATTCCTTTGAGAAAATAAAACAGAAACTCACTACTGCACCCATCCTACAGTTTCCCAACCAAAACTGCCAGTATGAACTTGAAGCTGACATTTCCGACCAGGCCATAGGGTGTGTGCTTTGAGTAAAGACTAATAAAGATGACTTTTTTCCAGCAACATATAAGTCCAGGAAGCTTACTGTTGAAACAGCAAACTCAACCTGCCAGCAAGGTTCCGAGCAAGCGGGTTTGTGACCTGCAATTCAATTACCTGGCCACTTGAAGCCATACTAAGAAGTCAACTTGAATTTACAAATCCAACAACATGAACAGATGATGATCCTTCCCAATGGATGCCTTGTTTTGGCGCTTGACTCATTACTGGGATCAAGCCACCCCCTTCTTTCATCCAGTCATGTGATCACCAATAATGTTTCTGTTATCCTTGATTCACATGAACTATATAATCACTATCTCATAATAAAGATTATTATCTATCTTCTAAATATTTTTCCCCGTGTAACTCTGCTAAAACAGCACAGTTATGACATTGGTAACACAGGTAGGTTATCCATCCTACCTTATCTTGAAAAATTCTGCCTGTTGCCTGCACACGCTGCGGCCAACAAATCCTTGACAGAATTATGTCTGGCCTCCCGCCCAACTAGACTCTGTACACTCCTGGTGCCGAGATACCCAATGGTTTTGTCTTATACCAAAACACGGTAATCCCGCTACCCGCCTTCAACGCCATGTCTGCACAAGGTTTCTTTCAGGCTCCCTCATTGATGCCGCAACCAGCCAAAGAAACCACCATGCCCGCCTATGTAGCTCAAAGACTATGAAGCGCCGCCTTGGAACCTTTTGCCGGGGCCAACGACGACAACACCACCGCTTGGATCCAGTCCGCCCAGAGCAAGCTAGTTCAGATAGAATGCCCACAGCAATTCTGGATTGCAGAAATTTCCATTTGCCTGACCCATGATGCTGGCACCTGGTGCAACAAGTGGCATGAAGAGCACACTGACAAGAACTGGGATACCTTTAAGCAAGACTTCCTGGCAAGATTTGTGCTTAAAGATACAGCGCTCATGATCATTTGCCAAGTGAAGAACCTGACCCAGACAGGCACCATAAAAGAACTCACCCACGCCTACAAGGAACTCTGCCTTTGTGCACCATCCAACATGGCCTTTGATACCCCAGCCACACACCTCATGTACTACAACGCTCTTAAGTTGCACGTGATGAGACACATAAACCTGGATCAGGTGACCAACCTGCAAAGCCTGTACCGTGAAGCAGAAAAAATGGAACAGAAATCCAACACACTGCACAAGATACAGACTGGGAAACAAGAAAGACCTAAGGATTCCCATCCAAGTGGGTGTTTTGCTTGACCACCTCCTGGAGGCAACAGGAACAACGCCAACCACAAACCCACAGGTTCTAATGGGCATGGAAATGGAAAAAAAGTCCAGTCAAACTGTACTCATTTCTGTGTCACCACCATGCAAGGCAACCAAGATGAGGGAAAAGCCCGGGGAAAGCACTAAGCGAGCTAAGCTCTTCCCATGTAACTCCTGACTTGCCCAACAATGAATACCAAACCAAGGATGTGGACCAATGCCCAATGATCCAGATGCCCTTGGAGGACCCTGTACTGTACACCATTGCCAGACATCCCAATAAATTGATGTCCTATCCTTTCCGCTTTTGCAGTTACACAGGCTCAGCACTCCTGGACTTGGGCGCAGACCAAACCTTAGTCAACAGTAGCTTTGTGGATAAGTTCAAGCTGGCCACTAATCCTTTGCGGATTAAAAATGTGGTCCTGTCTGACAAACACCACATTGCCGTGACAAAGGAAACTGCCCCCTTCTCCGTCATGCTTGAGAACCTTCCCTCCACTATCCAAGGTCCCGTCATTGACTTTCCTAAGTTTGACATTGTGTTGGGACTAGACTGGTTTTGGAAGAACAATCCTCACGTAGACTGGGCGACCTCAGTATTGACCATCAAGTGTGAAGGTGTCAACCACCAGATCTACCCTGACTCCGTGGACCAACTGCTACGCAACCACATCTTTGTACGTATCACAGAGACCCAGGACAAAAAGAAAGACCTGAAGTCAATTGACTGGGACTCCTGCCAGTACAAGATCATACACTTCAAAGACCACCAAGATGCCTCCACACCTCAGGACCGCAACATTGTGGCCCGTCATCCAGAAATCTTTAAGGAAGCGTCACCTGGGCTGCACTCTCAGAAGCATATTCAGCACTTTATCCAACTCAAGGGGGCTGTACCCAAGGCGCTCCCCATCTACAGGCTGACCCCAAATGAGGACAACACCTTACGCGCCTACCTCAAGGAGGCATTGGAAAAAGGACTTATCTGCCCCTCACAGTCTCCCTTTGGGGCCGCCATATTCTTTGTGGCTAAGAAGGATGGTACCTTACGTCTGGTCACAGATTACCGCGCCCTAAACAAGGTTACTATTAAAAATAGTTACCCACTGTCACTGATTGACGGCCTCTTTGATGCCTTGGGAGGAGCCACAGTCTTCTCCAAGATTGATCTAACTGCAGGCTACAATCAGATTTGTATCAAGGAGGAAGATATTCCCAAAACGGCCTTCTACACTAAATACAGCTCCTACAAATGTGTGGTACTCAACTTTGGCATGACCAATGCCCCATCCACCTTTGTAACCTTCATGAACGAAGTGTTTGCGCCCCACATAGGCAAGCATGCCCTAGTGTACCTAGACAACATTATTGTCTACAGCCCCTTGGTGGAACAACACCACAAGGACCTAGAGGCCGCCTTTGCTACCTTGGCACGGCACAAACTGTTGGCCAAGCCCTCCAAGTGCCAGTTCTTCTGTGAGCAACTACCCTTCTTGGGACACATAGTCTCAAAGGACAGTATCAAACCCGATAGTCAAAAGATACAGGCCATCTGCAAGATGCCACCACCCAAGGATAAGTCAGAACTCTGCACCTTCTTGGGAATGGTGGCCTATGTACGGCGCTTCATACCTGAGTGTGGCGTTTTGACTGCCTCTATCCGCCATAACAGGCGCCAAGTTTGTGTGGACCCCCCAATGTGACCTCTGTTTTAGACGCCTCAAGGAGAAACTCACAATGGCTCTCATCCTACAATACCCCAAACACGATGAGGAATATCAAATGGAAACTGATGCCTCAGATGCATCCATTGGGGGAGTACTACAAATCAAAAATAGTGATGGTGACTTCCTGCCCGTAGCTTATGAATCACAAAAACTGACAGACGGCAAGTGTCAATACCCTATCCACGACAAAGAACTGCTGGCTATCGTGCACTGCCTAGTCAAATGGCGTTGTTACCTGGAACGCCAGGAAGAATTCACAGCATTAACTGATCACAAGTCACCCATCTATTTTAAGACTGAAGTGAATCTGTCACACCGCCAAGCGCAGTGGATGAAACTATTGGAGAGATTTAACATGCTCATCCAGTACAAGCCTGGGGCCAAGCTTGCCATGGCAGGCGCCCTGTCCCGCCTGTATCTCTGTGCTTCAAGAGGAGAGAATGAGCTCAACCCGGACTGGCCTCTCCTAGTGCTACAAACAAAGGACAAAGGGTTCCCCCTGGCACCACCGACATAACAAAAGAGACAGTCATCAAGAATGAACACCTCTTTGCTGACATATATGGGACTCTTCACAGAAAGATGACTGACGGCACGACCATTCCCTACATTCTCACACATCAGCGAGTCAACATCATCCTACGCTATCACAGAGACCTTGGACATACCAAGAGCCAAAAGCTATATGAGTTCCTTAAGCATAAGGCCTGGTGGCCAACCTTATACCGCAATGTTCAAGAAGTTCTAGACCAATGTGAGGTATGCAAAAAGTTTGCCAAAGCAAAACCCTGCCAAAGTCAGTACTTCCTATCCGCACACAACTACCTTTCAAAGTATGGGCTCTTGACATTGTTGGCCCCATGCCAGGAAAACACAATGATAAGAAATACATCATCACCACCATTGACTTTGCCACAAGATGGCCAGTAGCCTAAGCGGTGAAGGCACACACCGGCAATGACGTTTGACAATTTATTGGCAAGGAGATAATCAGCAAGTTCAGAAAGCCAAAACTCCTGATAACCAATGGAGGCAAAGAGTTGACCTCTGAAAACACCAATGTATACCTCACCAAGAATGGGGTCAAGCACACCGTGACAACACCATACCACCCATAGGCCAATGAACGCATAGAGCGGCTTAATGGTAGCCTTGTGCAAGTCTTAGCCAAACTCACCGCTGGGAGACCTGAAGACTGGTATAAGCAGCTATCAACTGCACTACTTGTGTGTCAAACCCAAGTGAACAGATCCACAGGAAAAAGCCCGTTTGAACTGGTATACGGCACACAGCCAAATATCATTCAAGCCTTGACAGGACCTAAACTGGAAATTTCAAGTGAAGTCCCTCCACACTCAGACCCTCAAGTAATAGAGGCTAACAGCAAGCAAACAGCAAAAGAGGATGAACGTCTGCAAAAGACATTTGTCCCCATCTGCAATAGACACAAAGTTAGGGACAAAGTATGGGTCATGAATGTTGACAAGAGCAAGTTACAACCTGAAAAAGTGGGGCCAGCAATCATCCTGAAGGTAAACAACAATAACACTTACCTTGTGCAAGGGCTCAGAAAACGTAAGCAAGACAAGACCCTACACCATGATTGCCTACAACCCTGCAAAGCAAGACAGAAACAACAAGAAACCGCCCTGCCTGCCACAGAACAACAACTAGTTCAATACGGTGCCAGGGCTCCTGACGACCTCCCTGATGACCTGCCCCCAGAGGAGGCTGACCTTCAGTCAGGGGGGTGTCGAAACCGCAGGCTTGACCCTCCAGCAAGGTTCCAACCAAGCAGGTTTGTGACCCGCAATCTGATTATCTGGCCACTCGAAGCCAGACTAAGAAGTCAACTTGAATTACCAAATCCAACAACATGAACAGATGATGATCCTTTATGGTGGATGCTTTGTTTTGGCACTTGACTCATTACCAGGATCAAGCCACCCCCTTCTTCCATCCAGCCGTGTGATCACCAATCATGTTCCTGTTATCCTTGATTCACATGAACTATATAATCACTTTCTCACAATAAAGATTATTATCTATCTTCTAAATATTTTTCCTTGTAATTCTGCTAAAACAGCACAGTTACAACAGTATGCTTGTTTTCACCCCGCTCCCACGACGGCGGAGTGGTTCTCTTTGTGGGCTGCATTGTTATAGGGTTTGTATTTGGGTTGAGTTTTGACCAACTGCAGCTGAGTGCATTTCGTCCCCGATCTACATGATGAGCATGTGTACATTGAAGGATGGCTGAACCAATTTTTTTTATGATTCCATGGATTGTTTAGCATATCTTATTTGTTTTGTTCTGTAACCTGGGCTGCTTGTGGCTTCGTTGAACCGTTTTGCCCATTAACCTTCAGAATCCCTGTCAACAGGGTGTACTTTTTACACTGGGACTTGGGTTTGATTTAAGTTTGAGTTTAGATGGCTCAACTTCGCTTGTCGCTATAGCTTGGAAGACTACTGTAGGGGTTTAGATTCTTGTGAGTTGCAAAAGTAAAGCCGGCATAATGTGTTTTATTGGTGGGATCTTTGGCTTGAATAGTAAATGGTTGGGTGTTTGTATCTATTGAGCTCGTACCGGAATAAATGCTTGGTAAGAGGGAAAAGGGGGGTTCTAGAGCTCTCACTGGCGCGAGTGTTTCTTTTTGAACCGCTTTTGCGAAGGTTTCTTGGCATTGTCGGCGCCAGTCTGTTGGATCTGGTCGAACCGGGACTTGAAGTAGTCCTGGGCAACAGCATCGTTCAGAACTTCCCCGACCATTGTGGACTGCCGCTCCTTCTTGGTCATCCTTGCGGAATAGAATTCGCTCTTGTCTTCGACAATAGTCCCGATCTTGGAGGATTAGAGGGGATAGTGGTGGGGCTTACCTGGAGGAACTTGGAGGTGGGTTGTTTGTCGGATCTCTTGTAGAATCGCTTTTTATCGAGGACGTTGCGGAGGGAGAGGAGCTCCAAATCTCTCTTGAGCTCGGGGGTCATGACGGGTGCTGGCATGTTGAACCATTTAGCCCCAGCATTAGATTCTTTGAGCTGTTGGGAAAGTAAGCATTTGGTTTTGAAGAGATGATTACCTTTGTCTTCTCTGTCTTTGTGAGTTTATGTGCCAAGTCGAAATTCATCTTGAGTTCTTGCACGCCCTTTTGCTTGTCTGATGCAAGGGCTGCTCCAACGCTTAAGCCAGCAGGAGGGGTGTAGGGTATTTCAGAGGGAAGCCCTTGTATTTTAACGAGTGGGCAGCTTAAACCAGCAATCTTCTTTTTAGTCGCGTGGGAAGCATCTTTGATGTAGAGGTTTTCTCGGATTAGATCCCCCACTGGGTCCAGGAATTTGCCATTTTTAAATGCTTTTGTGGCTGATGGAGGCGAGGTTTGTTTAGGAGCAGATGCCTTCGCTTGGCTTAGGAGTGATTGCAGGCATGAATCATCGATCTCATCTTCACTTTCGGACGGCTCTTCGGTTTGGGGATGCTTCTGTTGGGTCGCTTTTGGAGGCGGCTTAGGGATGTCTTGAGTGGAAGCTGGAATGAAGCTTGGGCCCACCAATCCAGGGAGATTCTGGAACAGATCAGATGTATCTTTGGCATCGGGTGAGCTATGCTTAGGCTTCTTGGAAACTGCGCCCTGGACCAAAGAAGCTTCGCCATTTGACTTGTTTTTTCTTTTCTTAGCCTTCTTTCTGTTTGTTCTTGACTGGGAACTATCAACAAGAGTTGATGGGAGCTCTGGCTCCTTCTCGGGTGTCTTAGTTTTCTTTGGTTTTTGGCGGCGTTTCTTTGATTGCGGAGGTGCTTGGCCATCCTTCGGAGTACCAACCAATTGTGAATTATGTTTGAGGTCATTGCATGGGTGTGATTCAAGCTGCGCCTTTCTCGGGGAGTCAGATAGGTTCTTCAAAACGATTGAGGCTTGGGCTTCAGCAAACTCGATGTTCTCTTGAATTGCCTCTTCAAGCGAGGGCAAGTGGGTTTGATTGGCTGCATCAAACTCTGAATTGACTGACGCTTTGGTTTCCTTGGGGTTGAGAGAATCATCAGCGTGAGGCATCAGGCCAATGCTGGGGGCTTCTTGGTTCAACAATTTTTCTTCCGCAGCCGCGATAACATTTTGAGGAAATTGCTGCAACTGGGAAACAATCTTCTCGGCGGGATTGATTGCTTCTGTGGAGTTTTTTGTCTCGACTATTTCAGAGTAAACTTGGACAGAAGATGGAGAAATCTCCTCTGGCTTTGAAGCGCTGTGGCTATCTTGGGTACCAACAGTTGAGCAGACATGTCCAGATGAAGAAGGGTTCTCTTCTGTTGATGGGATGGGTAATTCGTGTGGTAGGGATCTAACAATTTCGTTTAACTCTTGCTGAACAGACATCAATCCATTGGATTCGGCCACAGGAGTGTGAGTAACGAGCACATCTGCCTTTTCAGAACAATCTAACATGATATGTTCAAGCTGCTCTGGTTGACTAAATCCGCATGTATCCGTTTCATTTCTTTCTAGGCTAATAGCAGCCTCCTCACATGAGTTTATTGATGCTTTGGGAACTGTGCTGAGATCTTCTTGAGGATGATGCTGCTCTGGAGCCTCATCGATGACTGGCGACTCAAGCTTCTTAAAGCATTCCATGGTTGACTCCACAAGATCACAAGTCATGCGGGGCTGAAGCATAGAGTTGGGTTGTTCATTGAAGCTAGTGGGCAGCTTAATGCTTGTAGTTTGGGTGACATTTGGTTGGGCAACAAATGAATCAGATATAACAGCTGGTTCAGGGCTAATAACCCTTGGACTACCAGAGAGATCTTCATCGGCCTCTGTCGCTGGGCCTTCGCTAACTTGAAGAAAGGATATATCCATTTGGGCAACTGTTTCAGCGGATACAGTTGGTTCGTCCTTTGAGCATAATCCGTGCTCTAGTGATGGCATACCTTCTTCCTGACCTAAGGAGGCTAATTGTATGACATCATGTACAGGTTCTTTAGTCGGGCTTTGGCTAGATTCCAGGGAACAACCAGCAGTTGGGTTTAAATCTTCCCTTACTTTGAGCCCAGGAGTTTCACCCTGGGCTAGCTCTAATAAGGTCTCTTCTGGCTTTGAAGATATCTTGGCAGTGGATTCTGTACTTTCCAATTCAGTGTTGGGCTCAAGCGTCATCTCGCTCGATGCAGGAGTCGATTTCTCTAGAACAGGAGAATCCAGTGTGGCATCAAGCATATTTGAAGCTACGGTATGGGCTTCGGGTGAAGTTTGATAGGTTTCAGGCAGGTCTATGGATAAATTTACTTGGCTGGCTTTTGAAGGCCGACCTCTTTTTTTGGATGTCTTTAGCTCACCCAAGCAGGCATCTTTAGAGTCGTCATTCTGGGTGCTTTTTGCTGGACGACCTCTCCTTTCGGGGGTACTTATGTCCGCCAAAGAGACCTCGGCCGAGGTAACAGCATTTATGTTTGAGTTACTAGTTGTGCTCAGAGCTTTAGGTGGTCGGCCTCTTCGCTTTGGAGTTTCAATATCGGCCAAGGATACCTCAGCCGAAGGAAGTACTTTGTTATTTGAGTTAACAGGTGTACTTAGAGCTTTAGGTGGTCGGCCTCTTCGCTTTGGAGTTTTAATATTGGCCAAGGATACCTCAGCCGAGGAGAGGATATTTGTATTTGAAGCCCCTTTGGGAGTATTTCGCTTTGCTACGTTGGTCTTAGAGGGACGTCCTCTTCTTCTAGGTGTTTCGAAATCTGAAAGGTTATCCAATGTCAAGTCAATGAAGTTTTCTGGTTCAGGGCCGTTTGAAGGTTGGGTTGTGGCTGCTTAGACTTAGTTATCGTTTTAGGGTGGGTTTACCTTCTTCAGTTATATTGGAATGATTCTTATTTTTAGTTCTGGTGAGCTCAATGATGTTTGAAGAGGTGTTGTCAGTTGATTGGGCCCGAGGCTTGCGCTTAGGAGTTGTAACAGGCAGCGGGTCAAACAGATCATCCGGACTTGGCTCTATACCCGCATTTTTAAGGGCCTTTAATTGTCGGCGAGTTAAAACCATATCCTTATAAACTTTTAGTTGCATGCGAAACAATAATATACTTGAACGATTGAGTAAAAACCAAAATCAGATAAAAGGAAAACCCTACGCACTCATCCGAAATAAAAATGAAATAGTCACCAACTTTCTATTGGGCGTTAAATAAAGCTATGCTGCTAAAATGACAACATTGTTCTCTAAAAAAGGAAGCATGATAATAAATTTAAAGGAACTGCGAAGATCAAGAACCAGCTCTGCCCGCTAAAGATTCAATCTAGTATTTCTATACCGGCTCACGGAAGCAGCGCAGGAATAAGCTGCTCCCGTTGCCTATGCTGGAACCAACTCTCTTGAGTGAATATGCTGTCCCAACTGAGACCCAGTTGAGGTAAAGCAATTTAAATTTTAGGCCTGCTGTTGAGCTATGATCAGGTAAAAAGTAGCCACAAAAGCTCACATCGAAAATGTACTACAGCTAGATTTTCAAAAGACTGGAGGATAAGCAAACAAGACTTAGGGAATTTCGGGTAAAGTATTGAGACTTGCATTCTCTTTAACAAAATGGGGTACTGAAAAGGATATATTCAAAATCATATTTGTGCGGCAGTTGGTATCACTTAAAGCGGAACCACCAAGGTGCGGTCTTATCTTAATGAAGTTAAATTTTAACCCCCAACATAATTTTCTGGTCAACAATCCAAAATCTCAAAGAAGGGTAAAAAGATTAAAGAGACCAAAAGCCGACCAGCTTGCTTAGTTCAACCAACACAACTTATCCCCGATCAAAGCTACAGCCCGATCGGCACATTTCAAACCATATTAAAGAAACCACAACCCCAAAAACCTGATACTAAACCGATCGAACCTGGGCTTACCTTGCACTTAAACCAGCTATATAACCCTTTGGAACTCAAGATGTTGACCAGCCGACACTAATACCCAACAATCTTCCATAAAAAACTTTTCGACTCCCCAATATTCCTAGTGGCAACTAGGACCCCCGCTCTAATCGCACCGTTTCAAAAAATAGATTTACACTAGATTTATATTCAGCGCGATAAAATTGGGGCCCTAATGGCGACCTTCCCGAAACTCGATTCCCCTTTTTTCGGGCCAGATCCAGCATGGGACGGTGCCGGCCCTACTTGGGCACTGTGATGCCGAATTTGATTCGTCATCGAATAACGAATATTGAATGCATTTCCAAAACCACTATATAAGCCCCAATTTATTACAATAAAGCTCACTTGATTATCTCTAAATTATTTCAAATATCACATATCTGTAATTTGGCATTACAGAAAATTGGAGGTCACGCCTAAAGTCAAACTTGAATTGTATTGTTGATTGATTGAATTGTATTGGAATGTCTAATCCTTCACGTCAAGCTGTGACGCCCAAGGCCCCCTGAATCTTCTTCCTTGGTTGTGGCTACCCCCATCAATGACTCTTCAGCGGCCATTAAGTTCTGGGCCTCTCATTCTGTAGGCACTTTTAGTGGCAAAGGGTTTAGAGTGTGGCTCTATTCTTTCGAAGACTACTGTGACGCCTTCAACCTTCCAGACTTGGCCAGATTAAGAGAAGTTGGCTCCAAACTACGCGGCAATGCACATATTTGGCACCAGGACATGCTCTTTGGAACCTGGGAAGAGTGGAAAGCTGAAGCTAGAAAGCGCTTCATCGGGTACAAACCAGACCCACGCCACCTCTTGAACCAGGTTAAGATCAGCCAGTTTCCCTCCCTCCAGCCCTTTATTGTGAAATTCCAAGAGTACACAAACAAGGTTTTGACCCAGCAAACTAAAAGGTCATCTGGAATCAAACAGAAGATCATCTCTGATAACTTCCACAGTTTGGTAGGCATACCCACCTTTGAAAACGCCCTCACCCCTGCTTACGCTGGACTCGTCCACAAAGCTAAACCTGCCACCCTGGAAGAAGCATATAACATAGTTTGCAAAAACTATGCTATATATGTGGAGCGTTAACTCGATGAAGATACTAAAGCAACATCTAAGTGGAAATCATTCTCCCCCAGCAGCAAAAAGAAGAAACCTTCAATCGCTGAAACAATTGAAGCTAAATTCAAGGACATGCAATCCCGGTTCAAAGCTATCTACCTGGCACATGAACGCCCTAGCCGTGGCCCCAGACCCATGCAAGGACCTTATGTGTTTACAGGCAATTGCTACAATTGCGGTGACCAAGGACACAAGTCCGAGAGATGCACCAAACCCTGCTCAATCTGCAAGAATACTGACCACACCAATTTCAGTTGTAACCAACGCATGCGCAACACCACCCAGCGCCCCATTGTGGTCATGATGAAAAACCAGTACTATCAGAATGAGAAACGCCCTCTCACCACACCCAAGAGTGTTTCCCCTTTGAATAAAAAAGAATAGTTCTGATTACATTATTGATCACTCTGGCCCTATAATCTCTCCATTGATCAAACCCAGACACATAAGATCTCAGGCCCCATCTCCTGACCAAGATTATACCCCCCACCCTTGAAAAGACATGAAAGAGAGGCCAACCCTTTCCCCAAAGAGCGGCCAGTTGAGAATGACACTCCAGCAACGCAAGAAACCCAAGGCATAGTCAAATTGTACAATGAAACCTTTGAAGAAGGAACCCATGTACCCCCACCTCTCCCAAGTTACCCACACCACCACCCACTGTCTGCAACAGCAGATGGAACCCTGAACACCCCAACCTGTTTGCAGCCTTGGAGGAGCAACTAGATTTTGATGACCCAGCACTGGCAGAGGATGACCCTAGGTACAACATGGTAACTGTGGAAACAGCACCAGAATCTCCAGCCAATCAGAACAATGCAACCAATAGTGTTGAATTTGATTTGAAAATTCATAATAAATTTCCCACCAGCAACAATGATCCTATTGATGCAACGTCAGCTGAGGATAATGTTATTGATGACTTACCTCAAGTAAACAATGTGTACAATGGAGAAACAACAGACGCGTACGTAAATACATCAATGGAGATATCACCTTTGATCAAGGAAGAATCTGTAGTCAACCCACCAATGAAAACATCACCATTGATTTACATAGACTCCACCGCAAACATTCCAATGGAGACATCACCAGTAGTACCACCAGATACAACACTCAACACTCCAATGGATACATTCAACACCCCTGAAGAAATGGTATTAGTGGATAACAATGATCTGCGCTTATCAAATAGAGCACATTCATCAACTATGAATGGTGAACCCAAATATGCTATCCCTAGAATCCATAGACATCCACAGGATGTGCCAAATCTACTAACGGAAAGATTAGTGGAAGGGATTTCAGTTGACAAACTGTTTGCAGAAACAGTGGTAACAATCTCATTGGCTGACTTACTTTGGGAAAGCCCAAAGTTGCGCCAAAAAGCCCACAGAGCAGTCTCAGCCCTACAACCACATCAGGAGGAATTCTTCTTGGCAGGCACTGGAGCCCCAAGAACAGAGGCAGTCGTAAACAAATGAATGTCCCACATCATTCTAGATGGAGGCGCCTATAGTAATTTAATAACAGCTAAATTCTTAGAAACCTTACCTAATGTTTTCATTGCACCATCTGACGTCACCTTCATAATGGCTGACGGAAGCGAGAAATTCTGCCTTGGAATTTCAAAAGGACTGAACTTATGGATTGGTGTCGCAGAAATACAGATTGGCGCAGCAATCTTTGATCATCACAAATATATGTTGTTATTGGGACAACAAACATTGACTGATTTGGGCATTACAACTCAATACATAGGCAACAAATGGACAATAGAGTACAACAACTTGAGGGTCCAATCACATGTTACCTTTGACACCCCCAGATCACCAAATTCCTGTGTGAACCTATTGAAACAAATATTAGCAAAAATTAATGGCTGACAAATGATCAAAAAACTCAAATAGTTGAAGTCATAGAGCCATATGACTCCAACATAGTGGGTGATTTAGATGACTTACCAGAAGCTTCAGGCTTTGAACACAAAATTGACACAGGAAATGTGAGTCTCATCACGTTCAGATTTTATTGGCTCCTGCAATCTAAAGAAGAATTTGTTAAGAAGGAGATTAACTGATTACTCAAACAAGGACTAATCAGAACCAGTTCCTCACCTTGGGCATCTCCACTAGTAGTTGTCCCCAAGAAAGGAGGCAAGCAAAGAATGTGCGTCAACTATATCCCTTTGAATAAGGTTACTATTTGCAATAATTATCCATTACCTTGTATATTCAATATCCTAGCCTCCTTCAGAGGTGCCAAATGGTTCTCCAGCATTGACCTCTTCAGCGGCTTTCATCAAATCCTGGTACAGAAAGAAGACCAACCTAAAACAGCATTTGTCAGTAAGTGGGGACAGTTCAAATATACCAGAATGCCTTTCAGATTGAAAGGTGCACCACAAACATTTCAGAGGATCATGAACAACATGTTTATGGGACTCATAGATGACTTTGTCACTGTCTACTTAGACAACATCACCATCTGTTCAAAGACCTTTGAAGAGCACTTAGAACATCTAAAAATTTGTTTAGATAGGATTAAAAAAGCTAACCTTAGTGTTAACGCGGAGAAATCAATTCTTGCAGTCCAAGAACTCAAACTCCTTGGACACATTGTAGACGTGGAAGGCAAGCCAGGTTAGATTATTCCTAGGAGCTGTCAGATATTACCATCAGTTTATACCAAACTATAGTAATATTGCGGCCCCTCTATTTGACCAAATGCACAAAGACAAGGAGTATAACTGGAGCCTAGAGGAAGAAAAAGCTTTTAATCAACTAAAAGATATCATTACCTCTGAAGCTGTACTCATTTACCCAGACTTCTCAAAGCAATTCCACATCTTCTTGGATGCCTGCAAAGATTCCATAGGAGCCTTCCTATGCCAAGAGGTAGAAGGGAAATTCAAACCCATAGAGTACATGTCAAAGAAGTTCATAGAAGCAGAATACAACTACTGCATCTATGACAAGGAAGTACTAGCCGTTGTCAGAGCCCTAGATAAATTTTGTTATTATGTGCTAGGATATCCACTTATCATCCACACAGATAACATTGTAGTACACTTCATAGCCAACAACCTAGGCACCAACTCAAGGAGAATCCGCTGGTTCACTGACCTAACTGATTATGACTTTGACATACAACATGTATCTGGGAAACAGAACGCAGTAGCCGACGGACTATCCAGGCAGTTTTCATTACTCACTGAGATGGCAGCCTACAAAACCAACTTGCAGAAGTACATGGACGTCGCCACCAGGAAAGTGCACCCAAAGTCCAGAGAAGACATCTCAGAATTCATATCAAACTCCCTAAAATTTACATTATTAAACAGAGAATTGTTTAGAAAGACAGACAGTGGGTTAAAGATGGTACCTACCAAAGACAAAAGAGTAGCAATACTCAAGGAAGCTCATGACAGGAACAGACATTTTGGCCAACGCGCAGCAGTGGAACAGCTCAAAGCAACATACTGGTGGCCAGGGATGTACAGCAAAGCCATTGAGCACGTTGAGAGATGTCAACCCTGCCAAAGATTTAGTAAAAGAATAGAACACGCAAAACCAATAGTACCTATTGTAGTGGCCAAGATGTTTGAACTTTGGGGCATCAACTTTGTGGGACCCTTGCCAACATCAAAACATGGAAACAAATATGTGTTAGTAGCAACTGAATACTATTCAAGATGGCCAGTAGCAGCCGCTTACCCAGATAATACAGCACTCACTGCTGCAAAATTCCTATATGAAGAAATTATGCTGCAATTTGGACCACCAACAACAATATTGACAGATCAAGGAACACACTTCCAGAACCAAATGATCACAGACCTAACCAAAATTGTTAGTATCAAACATATATTTGCAACAGCATACAACCCGCACTGCAACGGACTTACTGAAAGAGTCAACAAAACTCTGGTACAGACCTTGGAGAAATCCACCAAGTATCAACCCAGCACATGGGAAGACGCCTTACCCGCGGCATTGTGGCATTACAGAACAAAGATCCATGCAACAACACAGCTGACACCATTCAAAGTAATGTACGGCTTAAAACCACCAACAATCTGACCTGACATCTTACCTGAGACAAACAACATAATCAACTACAGACAGGTGGCCAGAACTAAGGCCATGGAAGCCATCAAAGAAAAGGCTAAGAAGATTGGGAGAACACAAGAGGAAATCTGATTCAACTTACATATATTTGAAATAGGTCAACACGTGTTGAAATTGAAAAAAAAGCTTAGCAAACAGTCATTCAGGGAAGTTTAGAACTAAGTGGACAGGACCCTTCACCATCTATCAACTAAGTAATAACAATCATTACTATCTTGAAAATCAAGAAGGCATTCAATTTATGCAACCCTTCAACAGCACCCATCTGAAACACTACTGCAAATAGTTTAGTGGTGAAGTGTGATGGCAAACTTGATTTGTCATCAAATAACAAATATTGAATGCATTTCCAAAACCACTATATAAGCCCCAATTTATTACAATAAAGCTCACTTGATTATCTCTAAATTATTTCAAATATCACATATCTGTAATTTGGCATTACAGCACCATCCCTAGACTTTATATGCAGCAAAGAAGCTTCTCATCCCAAATTGATGGCCGGCGTTTAAATTCCAAAATCAAATTTTGAACCTGCCATTGATTTATAAGCCACAGCGCAATAGTTGATAGAAAATTATGCCTCAACCTATTTCTAGCCAGTAAATGACGTGGGCTCCATTGTGATGGTAGTGTTACCCTTGAATTCAAACAATCTGTTAGCGCTATCTGCCAGCTATAAAAGCAAATCTGCTTTTCTCCAGATAACCTGCTCTTAATCTTCTTACTTTTGGTAATTTGTGGAGTTCACCAGCACAAAAAATTTAGAGTCATGCCTATCTCCTTCCTCAGATTTCTCTGCTGCTGTTGTTTGCTGCTGTATGCCTGCTGCAATGGCACCCCCTTCTGTTACCAAGTGTCAGGGCCCAGAAAGCGTCTGCCAACCTACTAGCACATATAAATATGGAATCCCAAAATGTCTGGCTGAACCCTAACAATAGTTCCCAAAAGAAAGCAAATTCAAAGGCCAAAGTCCATGGATAGCTGCTAATGTGAGAATCTGATACAATGTAGCACCAAGGGCCTAACTCACCAAGCAACATCAGGACATCATCTAACAAGAAAAGTATCAATCAACAGAGCAATCAATTGATCAATTGATTGATTGCAATTTCAATTGTTGTCTGGCTTGACTAAACCCAAGGATCAAACTTGCTGCACTGACATGCCTGCCAATCAGATTTTATCAACCGCCTGAGCCATCTGAATCTGAAACCAAAGCAATAGACAAGCAATAAGAGAGTTTGGAAATCCCTTATTCTGAGAAAGGAAGTCACATCCAAACAATAGATTTTTAAAAACCTGTGTGACCAATGGAAATGATGGCACCAAGCAGCTAGCGGTCCAGACCTCAAATGGCCATTAACCCCTTCCCTGATCCCTGCAAAAGTTTTCAGAGTATGTATAAGAATGAGGAAGAAAAGCCTTTCTAATTGTTGACACCATTCTTAATAAATAAACCTGTTTACTTGGAGCATCCTGTTGTAGCAGAAGTCTATTAATTTCATACCAACATTTACCTATTTTATGTACCGCTAAGAGAATATACTCAGCTGATATCCTTCTACCAACAATCACCACAATAACACCTGCCCCCTCTTCCAGTTGCCTTCTCCCATGCTCCAGACCAATCCTTCTTCCATACTGTCAGGGATGAAGAATAGGAAATAAGGTCTCATGAGCCACCAGAACTTCAAACCATCAACTATCCCAACTATCTTATATTTCATCCAAGAAGATTCAGAATTAGATACAACAAGTTCATCCATACTGTCAGGGATCCAGCCTGTGGGGGGTTCTTGGAAAATTGAGGGCAGACAGCCTGTGGGCCCAGCAGGAAGGGCCCACCATAATATTGGTGCTAACTTTACAATATAAGATATCAATTTGCCCAGGCGGGCCCAAGGTCCGCTGGCAGGTACCATTGAATCAATTAAGCTGGTGAGAGTGATATACATCACTCCAAATATCTGGATGGAAGTGGATTCATTGGCCGCAACGGATTCTTGTAGGCAGTTGGGCTGCATAGTGAGAGGCAGAGTCATTGTAACCAAATACACGGGCAGGTAGTTGTACTTGTTGCGGGATAGCAGGAGAGGTATGGTGATTTTGGTGCCTTCTCTGTAAATGGTGTCTGTCTCTCTAGTTCTAGCCTCTGGGTTGTAGATTAGGATTTCCTCTAGGATGAACTCCAAATACACCGGGTTGGGTGGGTATTCAGTGACATGTACTGGGCCAAAGGGAGCGCCTGGTGGACAATAGAGTTTGGGTGGCTGGTCTGTGGTTTCTTGGGTTGGGTAAGCGGAAAGTACGGAACCTCAGGAGGTGGGCTGCAAATGAAATAGAACTAAAATCAAGTATGGGATAACCTGGTTGAACCAAAGTTTCATGTCGCTTTATTGCAAGAATGGCAATGGGCAACTTCCTGGTGGTCCAGGGTATAAGTATGCTCATATGCCATGGGTAAACTTTTACTAATTCCTTTGGGCCTGGTGCTACCGTCTACCAGGTTTTTCCAGTCCTTGGTGGAATCCATTGTGGGAGCTAATTAATTGGCTGGTTCAGACTGAGATCGCTCAAATTCCCTTGTCAGGTTGTGGGATTTTTATCTTTGGGTGGCCCGCATTCCACAGGAAGTTTCTTTGTTTTCTCTTCTGTGGAGGCCCGGGTTATTCTGGGATCTTTGGTTTGGCCCACCCTCTCATTGGTTAGGTTAACAGTAGCCCTTGGTGTGGGGGATCTTGATGCAGGTATTTTTAGTTCACCAAGCTTTAGAAGATTCCCCAAAGCCAAATCCTACTCTGGTTTGAGTCCAGAAATCTGCAGTGGCTGGTCCCGCAGGCTGGCGGCCCACAGGGTATTGGGGTTTGAATCCCGTAGTTGAGGTTTTCCTGTGAGCATGGTCAACAGGAGTTTGTCACTCATGACACATAAAGCAATAATAGTAGTGAAAATCCATAATGATTATTGAAGTACCATACAGAGAATGAAAAATAAGGGTTAATTAAAGGAGAAATGCAACTTATACCCATTGATCCTTGAGCAAGAGGGGTCAAGAACACTACAGCAAGAGTAAGCATTAGAAGGTATACCAAAACATGTGACAGAGGCTTTAAACTAACACCACTAGATCATACTTGATATCTGCTTTCAGGGATGTCTTTTAACGCCAAAATGGGCCCTCAGGTTGCAGGGATTAGATCTTTGAGGATCAGCAATTATGCGCCTGGAGACCAATAGTTTGAAGGGTATTTGGGCTGTGAAGGCACTTGAAAACAGCATGATTGGATCAAGTTGACATAAAGAGCCACTTCAAACTGAGTTTGGGCATGATAAAGTTGAGCAGATTAATATAGAAAACTGTTAGGGTCCTGAATTCTGACAGCAGGGATACAGTAGTTTTCAAACCTGTTGAGATAAGCATATATTATTCAGTTTAGAACACATGAACTCAGTCACAAAAAAATTTCAACTGGAACCATTTGAAGGTTAATTTAGTCAATAAAGCTTTCATTTATATAGAGTGTAAAACAAAAATTAGTCAATCACAAAACAAAAAAATCAAATACTGAATTCTGAAAATGAGATAGCAAACACATGGAGCTCAAATTCATAACACACACAATACAGTCACTTGCTGAAGCATTCTACATCAAATTTGATTATTAGTGTGTGGCAAACATTATACAAACAGAGAACTCATAAGGTTAAGTCATAAATATGATGAACTAAAACACAAAACAACTCATTTTCTGAAAATATTGATTATTTTTGGGACTCAAATTGGAAATAGTGGGTTTCAGGACTGAATCCACCAAAATCTATTCAGGGAACTAAAGCATTATTTTAAATGTACATGCTTCTAAATTTGGACATTTATGTCTGAGAGACTGTAACAAATCTAACTGACAAAGTTGGATTTCAAAAACCTTCTATTGTATAACAGATTTTCCCTTTTATGTTCTTTACCCAATCATCTCCCTCATTCCATATTCATTATGAACTTTTTAAAATTTTCCCTAAATACCTATCATGATAGCTCCCTGAGAGTTATCTTGGTTTTCTAAAAAAACTATAATAAAAGAGTAAAAAACAACAAAAAACCTCAGTTTGGCATAAAAATTAACATCTTGAAATTTGATTTTAAATTTCTAAAAAAAATCCTTTTTTATGCAGAATTCTTTTCTCTTGTTGCTTGAGGAAATGCTTCATCTAAGCTTTTTCAATATTATTTTACTCTCATTTGCAATTCTTCTGACCTTATGCAATATTTACCAGAGCCCACAGCTGTCTCCTGCCTGTAACTGGTTCCTGTTGGCTATGAACTCCATGGTTTGGGGCCTGACCTGGTCCACCTTGCCAAATGCCTTTGTGTCAATGTGAAGAACAGGCCCCATTTGTCACAGAAACTGGCTCAAAAAGGAGCACACACTTAAATAAAATTAATTTTCTAGTAAGAATTTTTTGCTTTTCTGTTTTAATAGAATTTTTATTGCTTTTTATTAGTATGAGTTTTCAAGGGAAAGTAACACTTAATGAAATGAGCCTGTTGAAAATAGGAGATATCTTTGTTTGCAAATCAGCACGCGGACTTGTAGTCAATCTAGCATCATATCACTGGGTTCTCTAGTGCTAGATTGACCACAAGTTGGCGTGCCAATTTGCAAATAAAGACATCTCCTATTTTCATTAGGCTTATTTTATTAAGTTAAACTGTGTGCAATAACTGAGGTGTGTTTGGTCTGAGCCAAGCACAAAGACACCACATGTACACTCATTCTGATTGGCTCTATTGTTGGGATGTGTCCATTTTGGTATAAAAATAAAATTAAAACAGTTTATATATAATTTATTTATTTTAACTTTCATCTCTCTGTATATAGTAGCATGAAACCTTGTAGTCACTACTGTTTATTTCTGTCAAGCCTCCAGAATAATGCAATAGACTTGATCATTCTTTTTCTTGGTTTATTGGGTAGACAATCAATCACCATTCTGCTGGCTTGATTATAGAAGCATTAACTTAGCATGCTCCTTGGATGCGGCTAGAAGTACATTGATGATTACTCCAAAGATTGATCCTAATCCAAAAATGGCCCACTCATTGGATTGAACCTGAAGAACCAGGCTTGATATTCTGGGTCACAATCACAGAACGTTAAACAGCCAATAGGATGGAATGCTCATGAATATTAATGCAATTTGTTGCCGCCAAACATTTGCACTGTAGATACCTCAAATTTCATTACCAGTATAGAAGGTCATTCAGCTTAATGAATGCATGATGCAAAATCCCAATAGACAGGGTAACTAAACTTGCACATGCATAAACCACAAACTATGTTGCAGATCCTGAATGGATTAGACAAAAAGTTGTCCATCTAGGGATTAAGCAATGGAACAATTTCGCGGTTGCGCTATTGCATCCTGATTCCACTAGTGATAAAGACGTTTAAAACGCCCCTAAAACAGGTGTTTGATTTGCCTTTTGAACGCGCACAAGGCACAGGCTTCACTTCTGGGATTATAAATAGAACAACAAAGTTATTTATATCTACCTCCTTAAGGAAAGCCGCAAGAAAGCGGTTGTTCTCTTGCGCAGGACTTTTAGCTGTGTCAACCCACTCTCCCCCATTTGGAAAGTTCTTCTGTCTGTGCCTCCCTGCCTCTGGTGGCAATTACCCCACCTCACACTATATAAGTGCAATACTATCTAAATAAATACCAGTTTTGTCTATACACCTTATTATTCTTCTGTCCTTCATAGGCTGCCACTATACCATCAACAGGTATAGTATTAAGAATTAAGGTCACTGACTAACTGTTTGTAGAAACTAGCAGCCCTTTGCTGCAACTTTTACAACATTGGCGCTCATGTCTTACAACACCACCAGCCCCCACCCCTGCGGTACTTTCAATGAGGAGGGAGGATTGCCCCTGGTCCAGTCTTCTGCCACTGCTTCTCCTTACCACCAGGCACCGGTCTTTACTGCTGCTAATGCCTATGCTGGGGAAAGAGCAGGCAATCCCTATGGCCTGCCCAACCTAAGCCAATTCATGCCAGAACATCAATGCCCCCAAGCTATTGTTCTTGGTCAACCACTGCTCCTACAAACCCCTGCCTCCTTGGAGATGGACACCAACTCTTCACCTTCTGAGGACGCCATCTGTAATGCCATACACACCATGGATGCTGGTGCTTCCAGCAATGGTTCTTGCTCTTAACACCTGGCCATCCAGCAGCCTTCTGCTGAAAATGCATTGGGTTGATTTCAGAATATCTCCCAGTTCAACCCTGACCAGCTCCACTGTGACCTCTGTACTGTTGAACATATCAAGGACTACCTACACCAATTCACCCATCCTGATGTATGCCACAACCAAATGCACCTGGGCCTCATCCAAAGCCTAGTGCATGACCAGGAAATACTGGTATCTAACCAACAGATGTTCCTCCAGGTTCTGTACTCTGAGCTTGGCAATACTTTCACCACTGTCAATCAGTATCTTGCTGAAGTCACCAATGCCCAGAACACCATGCTCCACTGGGTTAATGCCATCAAATCAGGTATAGCTAAGCTAGTTCCAGTGCATGTGGTACAGACCCTCACCCATCAGGGTGTAGACATCAATTGGATTAGTGTGGTTACTAAGCACGTGCTGGAGACTGACCCCATGGTTTGAAGCCTGACTCATGAGGTGGAAGTCTTAGCCCGCTGCCTTGCCACCATCCCCTTGTTCACCCCCACTTCTACCGCCACCAACAACTCCCCTTCCAGCGCCCTTCTTGGTTGAGACATCCTTGAGCTCTTTGATCACTTCAAGAAGATGCAGACAGAATTGGTCCAGCAGAGTGCCAATCTTGCCTTCCTGTTTGATGGCTACCACACTGTGTCAGAACTTCAGGATAGTCTCAAACTCCGCCAATTGCACAACAGAGCCAAAAGCCAGACTCAAGTCAAGAAGGACAAGGAAGTAATAGCCTTGCTTCAAGATGAGCTTGCCATCCACAAAAAGCGCATCACCTCTCTAGAAGATGAATTGTATATCACCTGTCAGGATAACAAGGTCTACCAAGATGAGCTGGACAAGCAACAACTTCTCCTGGATGCCTTCCAGAGCCAATTGGATAGGATGGACAGTAAGATTATGGTCGTCAACTTACAGACTATGTCCATCAACTCCAAGAGTCACCATAGTCCACTGAGGTCCTCTAGTCCTGAGTTCTATCATAGCTACAAAAGCAACAAGGACCATACTTGGTTGGCTCCTAACACTGTATGAGTATTAGAGCCAGTAATGGAGTCTGAGGATGACGTCCTGGCCACCCCTAAAGCTTCTGGAGCTGCTTAAAACAGAGAAGGTGAACACAAAGCCCAGCAAGAGGAAAATTGTTGCCGCGCCTCTGAGGCTAGGTTTGCTGCCTCCACTCTCAGCTCTTCCTGTCTCACCACTCTCCAGTGAGGATCACACCTGCTCCCCTCCAACATGGCTCCAACAACTTCAAGCCTGTCAATCTACCCAAGTTTGACTGCAAGAGCAATGTGGCCATGTTCTTATGTCTGTACCAGAACTCCATGTATGGTGCAGACAATGCCATGAGGGACTCCACAATCATCAACTGTCTGGATGCTGAGACTCAAACCATTATCTTGCCACATTTCCCTGAGAATGGCTGGACTTTTGCCAACGTCTCCAGAGCCTTGACAGAAAAATTTGGTAGACAAGAGGCACTCCTTGGTCATAAGATGGACTTCACTGACACCAAGTTAAAGGTGGGGGAAACCCTCAAAGACTTCACTTCTAAGTTCTAACTTGAAGCTCAAACTCTGTTGTCTATGAGTGCGGTGCAGTTTATTGATATGCAGTCAGCACTCCTTAATGCTGTACGTGTCAACTGGGAACTATCTCTGGCCCTTAAGTCAGGCATTTACAACGCTTGCACTGTACCAAATCTGATCCGCCTCCTACGTACCTACAAGGAGGAGTTTGAAGTCCCTCTTCCGAAAGCCCTCACCAGCAATCTGAGCATAGACCCTGCATGGCAGTTGAGATGCCCAAGCCTTCCAACAAGTTTGGGCCTGCTCCAGTCAACAATGGCCCCTGTACTTGCTTCAAATGTGGTATGGCTGGCCACTTCTCTCAGGAATTTAGGAATCCATGCCAAAAGATCCATCATGTAGGCATGGAGGACACTGAGGAGGACTACATCAAGGACGCTGATATTGAGGAGGTCAATGAGGACTAGTCAAAAAACTACTAAGCAGCCAGGACAAGGAGAAATCCTTGGCTGCTTTTGTAATTTTGACACCCTCATCTCCCCCCATACCACTTCCCCCTGACAAACCAGATCAGAGGCCTGCTGCCTTGCCATTCTCTGGGACCAACCCTAAGGATGAACCCTCTCTGATTGACTTCAACTCCCAACCAATAAATGAGGATGTAGAGTCTGACGGAGTTCAAGAGGACCTCCTCCATCAAGTACTCACTGTTAACATGCAAACTCATTGGACTACACTTTGCCCTGAGGTGGTTATTCCCCAAATAGCTCATAGAACAGTATCCTTACCCTATGCTGAACAACTGGCTCAACCAGGCGTTGAAGTCACTCATGAGGAGGACAGTGCTGAACGGCTGGCCAAGCTTCTCCGCATAGTAAACGTCTCAGCACTGCTAGAATCCCTCAAGGAAGTAAGCCCAGCTGTGAGAGCTGCCATGGCTACCTTCCTGGAGAAGTTCAAAGGACTAAGAGTACACCAGGTCTCAAAGATTGTGGAGATCAGAGAGGACTGCCAGGATTGCACCTATATCAACCTGGTAGTGAACAAGACTCATGTCCGGGCCATACTGGATACTGGTGCCCCTGGAAACATTATATCCTCTTGGCTAGTTAAGAAGCTTAAGCTGGCACCGGACTTGCATACCATGAAGAGTTTGGTACTGCTGGGCCACTGACCACTAGAGCAAAAGGAGCCTATTCTTCTCTCCCTCTTTGCTTTGGGAAGCTAATGGTCACTGCTCCTGATATAGTCCTGGAAAACAACAGCTGTGACATTCTTATTGGGACTAGCTTCATGGTTCAGTATGACATTGTGACTAACCATGAAGACCATACATTTGGAATATTGGGCCATTCTATACCCATGTTCTATCATGGTGATTGTCCATCTGACCTGCCCTTACGGCGTCTGCACTACATCAATCTGGAGTACGCCAACAGAGAGCTTCCAGTTGCTTATACGCTGCATAGTAAGAAGGTCAAGGTGCTACCTCTCTCAATTGGGGAAGCCAAGGGTATCCCAGTCTATGCCTCCTGTAATGTGACTATCCCACCTGGCGCCCAGGTGATTCACAATACAGGCCTCTCGCTGGCTCTACCAGCTGGCACTCATGGAGAAATCTTTGGCATCCCTAATGCCTCCAGACTAGAACCATGGGTTGCGCCAGGCATCCTCATGCCAAGTGAGAAGGAGGTACTCATACTCTTGGTCAACATGAGTTGTGAAGCTATGGTTGTCTCCAAACACCAACTTCTGGCTTATATACAACTGGAAGAGCATGACAACCTGCAGGAGACTGCCCCCTTTGCGGACTTCTCTGAGTTAGATCTACCCTGTGAGCAACCACTGGTGCTATCAGTCATAAGCCGCAACTCTCTACCTGGCCTCTCTGAAGAGCAGAAGGATCAAGCTGTGGATCTCTTTGCCCAGTATAAAGATGTGTTTGCCAAGGATGATTATGACCTGGGCAAGGCTGCAGATGTTGCTCATCATATTGACACCCAAGGCAGTCCACCTATCTGCTCCAGACCTATACGGCACAGTCAAGCCAATCATGCCGTGGCTAACAAAGAGCTTCAGAAGCTATTGGGATCTGGCTTACTGGTCCCCAGTAAAAGCCCTTGGGCTTCCCCTCTCCTGATTGTCAAAAAGAAGGATGGTAGCAACTGTGTGGTGATTGACTACCATTGACTGAATGCTGTTACCAAGAAGGATTCATATCTTCTCCCTCGTATTGACAACACCTTGGACCAACTGGGTGGCACCAAGTTCTTCAGCGCCATGAACCTTATCAGTGGGTACTGGCAGATTGACCTACCCCCTGCTGATCAAGAAAAATGTGCAATTATCACTGACCAAGGGCTATTTCAACCCACAAGGATGCCTCAAGGTCTTTCCAATGCCCCAGCTACCTTTCAACAGGCTATGGATGCAGTGATGGGCAACCTCAAACTCACCAGTGTCTTAGTCTACCTGGATGACATTAATGTATTCTCCCAAACCTTTAATGATCACCTACAACACTTGGAGGAAGTCTTCCAGAGGTTACTTGCAGCTAATCTCAAGCTCAAGCCACGCAAGTGCAACTTCTTCAAGGAGCACCTTGAGTTCCTGGGGTTCATCATAAGCCAAGACAGACTCTGCCCTGTACCTCTGAAGGTGGAAGCCATTGAGCAAATGCAGATCCTGGCCAATAAGCGGGACATACAGGTCTTCCTGGAGATGATTGGGTACTACCACCACTTCATCCCCAACTTTGCATCCCTGGGTGACCCCCTTTTTCAGCTTCTCCAAGCTGATAAGGAATTCTTCTGGAGCTCAGCGTGCCAATCTGCCTTCAATGCTCTCAAAGGAACACTGACTGCAGCTCCTGTGCTGGCCTACCCTGACTTTGCCAAGCCTGTCTGTGGTTCATACAGATTCTAGTCTGACAGAAATTGGGGGTGTTCTCTCCCAACTGGACTCCAACAGACTTGAACACCCTGTTGGATACTGCTCACGTACGCTTAATGTTCATGAGAGGAACTACACTGTCACCAAACAAGAGTGTCTGGCTGTGATATACTCCTACCAACAGTTCAGAGTCTATCTCCATGGGGTATATTTCACAGTTGCAACAGACCATGCCTCCTTGCAATGGCTGAAGACCCTCAAGGACCCTGAAGGACGTCTGGCGCGTTGGGCTATTAAACTTCAGGCTTATGACTACAAGATTATTCATTGAGCTGGGGCAGCCCACCAGAATGCTGACTGTCTCTCCCGCCTTCCCACTGTTGCCTTAGTATCCCCCATGGCTGACATTCTCTATGATAATCTTATGGAGGATCCTTCTTTGTGGGGAGAGGAGCCAGTAGAGATACAGAGGGCTCTCAAGAAGATAGCTGTTGATACCAAGGTCTCAAAGGGACAACTCCTGAAGCTTTGTGGAGACTCTTGGCTACCCTACATACGCCCATCCCTACACATGGACTCAGTGGTGGCCGCTCACAAGACTACTGGCCATGGTGGCATACAGAAGACGTTAGCTCTGCTACAGCAGCACTGCTTCTGGGAAGGAATGCACACTGATGTAGTGGATACACTAGCCAACTGTCATGACTGCAACATTGAGAGGCCTAAGGTTGCCAAGTTTCAACACAGACTGGTACGCCCTGGGTTTGCCTTCCACACTGTAGCCATTGACATAGTGGGCCCACTGCCAGCTACCAACAGTCACAACAAGTTCATCATTGTGGTGATTGACCATCTGACTAAATGGGTAGAAGCCAAGGCAATTCCCAACCAATCTGCACTGGTGACAGCCACATTCATCCTGGGGAATATCATATACAAACATGGTTGCCCCCAGATCCTACTGACAGACAATGGTACCAACTTCACCAGTTATATCATCCCCCACCTCAACCAACTGATGGGAATTTGTGGGACACTATACACTTCTTATCACCCACAGACAAATGGCATGGTAGAGCCACTAATAGGAGCCTGGTCCAGATACACCAGAAGCTCAGTCACCAACATGAGACTGAATGAGATACCTTCCTTCCTGCGGCCACCTTTGCATACAACATTGGGTACCATTGGGCCACTGGCAAGACGCCCTTCCAACTTCTCTACGGCCGTCAACCAGGACTTTCCCCTTTACTATATTCCTTGGTAAAGCCCAGAATGGCTGTGTCCCCAGAGGCGTACCTCAACAAGCTGGTTCAACCCCTTATTTTCTTGCAATCAGAGGCCTACATTGTAAACTTAAACCATAAGTTGCAAGACCTAGAACAAGCTGCATCCAAACGCCCCGCCTTACCCACTTACCTGGTAGGAGACTCAGTCTACTTCTTCAGCAATAGAGGGTATAGCCGCAAATCCAAACTTGCCTCCCTTTGGCAAGGTCCAGTTCAAGTTATCCAGAAGACTGGCCCTGACTCCTACACCCTTAGGGAGCCCCATTCTGGGCAATTGATCACTAGAGTACACACTCATTATATGTGTGCTGCTCCTAGTGACCAAGAGTAAGCCCTAATGAGGACAATAACCTGAAAAAACAAAAGCCTAATTAAAAAATTCCATGGGTTGTTGTCCTGTTTGCAATAGTGTTGCACCAAAGTATGAGGAATAAGAATAAAAGAACAAGGTGTTTATTGGATACTGAAAAGACTCTTCCAGTACCGCACCAACTGTTCTACCACCTGAATGACAGTCAAGAAACACAACTAGTTACCTACAGATCCACAAAGCCAATGACCAAGGATTGGGCAACAAACCCCCACCAAGCAAGACACACAATTGACCCAAATGTCCACAGGAAAGGCGACCCCCAAGAAGATACAGTCTCACAGAAGACTATCACAAAGGACATACTCTACTGGGACCTGATCACCCACCCCGTAGAATAAGGATGAGGCCCACTCAAGGAAGACCTCCATGTTCTCCTCCTGCTTGGTATCACAGTGGTTGGTTCCTCAAAGAACAAGGTTGCCAGCCATCACCATTTGCACCAGATGGGCAGTCCCCTCCACTGTGTATGACTTCAACACTTCCTGGAAGGCTTGCCAAAGATGTTGCTCAAAGCTGTCAGAGGTTTTCCAACAGACTAGTTGAGCGTCAGTAACCCCAGGTGTTGCCCAAGCGCAAAGGACTGACTTCACTATGTTGGATACCGTCCCCTGTTGCAAGACTGAAAGGCCTTGACCCCCAAATTGGAATTCCTTCAGCTGAGCCTCCAAGTATTCTTCTGCCGCCTGCATGGAGAACCGCCAATGGATACTGTTACCCCTTTGCATCCCAGTTCCTGTCACCTCCTTGGGCTCGCTCAAAGCTAGGAACAGCACAGCAAACAATGGGTCTGTCCCCTCTAAGGCCAGCTGAGGCACTAGTAGCTGATCTAAGTGAACCCCCAAGTCCAGGTAGCTGCCATCCACATCATGCAGGACTACTTGCTTCCTTGCTGCCCTCATCATCTCCTTTGGCCTGGTATGCTTGCGCCTCTTTGGAATTACCACTTGCACCTTCTTCAAGACTCTTCTTGTGACTCTTCTAGAGGGATTGTTCACCATAGCCGTCACCTGGAGACGCCAGCCATTTTTAACCCTGTTGTCTAATCCAGTGGAGGGAAATGTTGCAGATCCTGAATGGATTAGACAAAAAGCTGTCCATCTAGGGATTAAGCAATGGAACAATTGCGCAGTTGCGCTATTGGATCCTGATTCTACTAGTGATAAAGACGTTTAAAACGCCCCTAAAACAGGTGTTCAATTTGACTTTCAAACGCGCACAAGGCACAGACTTCACTTCTGGGATTATAAATAGAACAACAAAGTTATTTATATCTACCTCCTTAAGGAAAGCCGTGAGAAAGAAGTTGTTCTCTTGCGCAGGACTTTTAGCTGTGTCAACCCACTCTCCTCCATTTGGAAAGTTCTTCTGTCTGTACCTCCCTTCCTCTGGTGGCAATTCCCCGCCTCACACTATATAAGTGCAATACTATCTAAATAAATACCAGTTTTGTCTATACACCTTATTATTCTTCTGTCCTTCATAGGCTGCCACTATACCATCAATAGGTATAGTATTAAGAATTAAGGTCACTGACTAACTGTTTGTATAAACTAGCAACCCTTTGCTGCAACTTTTACGACAAACTAGATGCCGCCAATACGCTGGTGAGATAAGCTGAGGACCAGTAATCTATTGAAGTACCACACCAGACCGGCATGGCTGCCTAGCTCTGGGGGCTGAAACTAGCAGTCTGGGGAAAAGATAGACTGACTAGTAAGAGTTAGATGCGTCAGACTACAATCTGGCAAGAGGGCTAATCCACCCTATATAATGTGCTCTCCTGATTAGAGATCAAGCAGAATATTCACCCTTGAAGATAGAGATTAAGGAATCTCTATCACTGTATCACTACTAGCCAAAGCCTAGTAGTCAGAAGTATCCAGGTAGAGCGTGTTGCCGTCTACTTGCAGACCTGTGTATTTTCTCCTACGGACTTGGAGTACCGCCAGGCCGTAGAACCCCCTAAGACCTGAATGGTAGCTACAGACTGTTGCCATACAGTCCCCTATCAAAACTCACATTAACATGTCCTTTAATAAAAACAATTCCTCAAGACCACAAAATATGGACAATTTCAAATTCAATTTTTAGATTTCTACATTAATTATCTTTGGTTGTAAATGTGCACTGTTGATCATGACTTTGGATAAATTTGATATTTTTATTGATTCTAATCCCAAAAAAGACACTTAGAATATTTATTTCCTTTTTTATTCTTGATTGCATTCTTAATTAGGACAATTTGGTAACAGTATTATAGATTCATTCATGCGTTTTGATATTTCATATTTATGTTGTCTGTTTCAGTTGCTATTAAGGCTTGTTGTTGGATCAAGTTTGTAACTTTTGTGACTGAGTTACATGTGTTCACCAAAAACATAATAAACATAGTAGATGTGTTCTGTGACTGAAACTCATACGTCTAGTGTTTGGTACACTTGTTGTTGAATTGTTAAGCATTTGTCCTCAGTTTGAATAGATTGTTGTATGACTGGAAATTTTTGCCAAATAGTGCTCATTTTCTGTGAAATTATCTTCTATTTAGATCTATAAAGTTGAAATACATTTTATGACTGAGTTCATGCGTTCTAAACTGAATAATACAAGTTCATCTCAACAGGTTTGGAAACTACTATACTATTGTCAGCTTATTTATGACCTTGCCGGGTTAATTAGACCTCTTGTCCAGCTTTTTCAAAATGCTCTCTTTGAATGAGCTGATATCCAACAACAGGTGTTCAAAGTATTGAAGGCCAAACTTAAGGAAGCACCAGCTTTTTTTACCCTGATCACAATAAGGGTTCTACCCTCTACAAAGATACTAGTTAGATAGCTGTGAGTGTCATCCTTGCTCAGTTGGATCAAGGTGAGATAAACTAACTTGTAGCTTATTATTTATGGGTACCAAACAAATACAAAAACTAAAGTATCCCTGATAAATAATGCTTGGATGTTCTTCACATTGCCAAACAGCCCTGTCATTAAATCTATAGTACATATTTTACTGTGATTACATATCAATCTTTTCTAAAGTGGCAGCAACAGCTGAAGGGGCCTAAATCTGCCTAGCAATGTAAGCTTTGCATATGCAATAAAAACTTCCCTCTGGCTCACCAGCCCGGGGTTAAGCATCAGAATGCTGATGGTCTTTTTTGCAGATCTATTCTTGCCCTGCATCCTGCCAAGACAGGTAGTTTGTATGAGCCTGTTAGGTACCCTGATCCCTGGGTCATTGAAACCAAAGATGTACTCTTTGCTCTCCAGTTGATGTCCAAGGACACTGAGGTTCAGGATTTTGAGATGCTCAAGAAAATTAAAGATTATTACCTCTCTTATGTCTGACTGAGCATGTATTTTTTCACCATCTTACAAGCTAACATTTTCACTAAACATTATGAGATAGCTAAGGTTTATGCCTAGTTGCTCAAAACCTGTTACTGGGAGGATAAATGGTTGCTTATCCCCATGTACTCACTTTTTATTTCAGCCATTAACTTCAACACCCTTGACCTTCACAGCATGAGTTCAAGCTACTTCTTGATAAGCATGTGCTGAATACTTTAAATGAGATGCAGCTGGATCTTTTCATGTTTTGAGACCAGTTGCTGGTTTAATTTTGATTGCAGTAGATCAATTTATCAAGTGGGCTGAGGCTTATGCTACTAAGAATAATGCTGATAAAACTGAGCCCACCTTTTTGCTTCAAGGTATCTTCTAATACCATGGCTGCTCTTGAGTGCTTCTTTATAATAACAGTAGACTTCAATGCTCAACCGGTTACCTCTATTCAGAGGCCATGTAGAATTATAAATTCTTCTCTGTCCCTTATAACCATTATACTGATGAGATAGTTGAAAGGGACAATGCTTCCCTCGTTTCTATCATTTTCAAGTTGGCCTTCTCAGACACTTTAAGTTGGGATAAGTCTTTATCAGTTACCCAGGTTTCATATTGTCTAAGTAGGTGTTGAGGAACAGGAAAATCTTATTTTGCTATGTTATATGGGCAAGAGGCTATCACCTCCTCAGTCTTGGGTCCCTGTTGGTGGAATTTGATGCTTTGGCTGATCCAGAACTACATGTAAAGGATCCTGCTAATAGGATCATCAACATTCAGGCCACTGCTTACACAACTGCCTTCAAAGCCAAGACTTTAGATTTTTACCCCTCATATTTGTCTTGAATCTACTGCCTAAGTTTCAGGTTGGTGATTGGGTGCTCTACTATCTGACTCTTCTAGAGGCTGTACCCACAATCTTGATCCTCTTTGGGTTGGCCCCTGTGAAGTTGTCCTTAAGAAAGGGCTTAAGTACATTATTAAGCTTTTATCCTATGGTAGACCTTTTTACTGAGTATATGCCAGGCTTCTTTACAACTACTAACTCTCCTTGACCAATCTTGAGGGGGGAAGTGTTGTGAATAGCAATATTGAGACTATATTGATTCTGCTTGTTAATTGTGATGTATTATGTGAAGATCTCTCTAGTTTTGCTTTTGATTTTGAAAGTTGCCCCATTTTCCGAAATGGTGCTCTTCTGATCCCAGCTCCATCTGGAGCTCCCAACTGACCTCCCTGATTATGATATCAGCCTAGCATGAGTTTATCCTTTGTGAATTTAGAGTTTGATCTGTCTACTCAGATGGCTATAAATTTCCTAACTTATCAACCAAGATATTAAGTTGGTCCACCTTCTTTTGGTATTTCATATACTTACAGGCATCTTCCTCTTGAGTAGTAAGATTTATTATTATATTACTGTTCCCAGGGCCCTGAGGTGACTAACATTATTCATCCCTGAAGGCTAGTCCTTAGCTAGCCCATACCTCAAACCTTATGGTATAAAGCTTTCCCGCGATGTTCTCTTGGATGTCACAACCAAGTGCCCAACGTGTCTTTCATATTGCCTTTAAAGCAAACATTGGTCTCGAAAGTTTATGAACCATCCCTTCGCTTTGAAAGCTTTGTTACTGGAACTTATACCCGACCAAAGCAATAACCTATGCATGCGGTATGATGTTGGGCTTGCATATTAAAGTTGGAGTTATGCGCTATTGACTGCAAGAGTATCTGATAGGCGCTATAATTGTTTACATTTGAATGGTATGTAAAAACATTTTCTTTTCAGTTATCTTCAACCTTGTTTTATAGCCGACGGGTTCCTTACTTGTTACCACATCTAAACAAACGGAACTCGCTTTGCTAGTCGAGAGAAGGTTATAAGAGAGAAATACATTAGCTTTAACAGGTGTAAAAGATCAGATCAATAAAACAAATTTATCGATATTTAAGAGTTATTAATTATGTTTGCGTTCAGAAACGCCTGAAAAGCAAAAGCCGACAATAATCACGGGCCCACTTAGCTTTTGAGCTTTCTGTTGCATCTTGCAGCAGACTTGCATTACTCACATGCCGGGTATGGAGTAAAGTTTCAACGTCAGCAGCGGTAAAGGTGAATGCGGCTTTCGGAGGAGACCCGAGGGATGAGAAGCCTTTGTTGAATCCAAGTAAACTTTGGAATCCTGGGTCTAGCAGGAGGGATAGACAGGCTAAAATACTAGTGCAGCTGAGCCCAATGTAGCCCCAAAGTTCAAGAGTCTCGTTTTTCGTGCTGGTTAAGTCGTAGGCTATCCTGGAAATAATTATGACAGTGTAGATCACCACACAGTTGAACGGATAGATGGAACTTAAATGTTAGGATTAGATAACTGGAAACTTTACATTCTACGAGCCAGAGAGGAAACCATCCGCAAGATTCGGCTATCAAAGGAGGTCTCCTCATTTATGAAATTTAGTTGGTTTGTCAGGCCCCGATTTGCCCTTCCAAGGCCAACTCGGAGTGAGATCAGAAGACAATACAATAGAGCAGGAATCGTCATGATATAGTTGAGTAAAATCCCAAAGCATGTATCCTTGATAGATTTGTCCTTGACCAAACATTGTCCTAAAGAATTCCGACCAAAGGCGCCAAATGCTAGTTGATTTTAGCCAAGGCTGCTTTTAAACTTACTTACCATAGGAGCCTAGGTCGATCACAAGCGCTACACAGATCGGCATGAGCCAAAGCTTGATCTTATATCCGGTAGTGTTTTCAAAAGAATTTAAATAGACCAGATGGAGATTAACTGCTATTGACACATTGAAGAAGATGTACAGGTGGTCAATAAAATATTGATAGAATCCGACAAAGGAGCATACAAAGGTATTCTTTCTGGGCTCCATCACCATCAAGATGTGCCTGATCATGCTGAGAAAAACCAGAGCGATTTGGATCTGCAGCGAGAAGCGGGCCATCTTTCTTGGCTTGTGGAGGGCTATTCGGTTGTTAAAAATGGTTTTTAAAAAACTTACTGAAATTGGTGAGGATCAAAAAAAGTAGCACATCTGCAAAGAAGCTGAACCAGTTTAGAGTTTTTAGAGATTCATAGTCGAATATGTTAAACATTCCTGGATTCTTTTTAACCGATTTTGAACTCGTATTCTAAAGAATTATTAAATCCCCTAGATCAGCTGTAGGGAGTGCAAGTAGGGACTATAGTCAATGCTATTGAATAGGGGTTCTTTAAGAAGTTGTTGGTCTAGCTAGGGAATTTTCGAGGTCTTTAAATGTTGTGTATCTTTTCACATGAAACAATATTAATATTATAGAATGGCATGGTACTTGCAGTTTCATAACTACAGTGGCATTTATTCAGGCCAATTGAAGTTTTTACAAATTGAATGGGTGTGGGCAGCAGTCACCTCAGTCAACATGGGAGATACTGCGGCCAATAGCGAGACGGGTGCCGATCTAAATATTCCACAAATGCCTTTATTCCACAAATGTTGGCCTTGGCCTGGATATGCAAATAAAGTAGCATAGCGCCATCAAATGAACTCGGAGTGCAAGATGAAATGTTTGACGGCGAAGCAAATGGCATTGGCCATGGCCATGCACGACTTGGTGTCAGAACCTGGGACTGCCCATTTTTAATGCACTTGTTAAACTCCATGCTCCCCAGTACCAGGAAGCACATGCAGTTTATTGTACCTGCATGCTAGACCCTAAAACAACAATGGCATATCTCAAGCCCAAGTAACTTGCAACCATGCTATGAGACTTTATCTCATAAACGAATTACAAGGAACATTTGCTGAAATAGATGCATGTTTGTATTTTTCACTACTTCTAGCTGTCAAATAATACCATCACAACATCCCTTTACTTAGCGCCAGCCCCAAAATCATGGAGCAGGAAGATACTCAGTCAATTAATTTTCCAGCGACAGATTTTCAGTCAATTTCGGTCCAATTTAATTCTCTCCGTATGTAACTTTTTTAGATTTACAAAAACACTTTTAAAGCTTTTACTTTTAAAATCCTTAAAATTTTATTTTTGCTTTCTTACTAATGAAATTTAATGAAATTATCTTTTAAAAGGGTATATTTTATAAAATCAAGGCTGTCAAATGCAAAAAAAAACAAAATAAAAATAATCAAACATGTTGATCAACATTTTTATCAATAAAGGGAGGGGGGTTGAACCCTTTTATTGTCATAAAGCTAAAAAGATCCATACAGAGAAAATTATAGCTGGATCAAAGTTGACCAAACCCCCGCTGTAGGAAGTTGATTGGCTGGATACCTTCCCCCTCCAATATTCTACTCTCTTCAGCCAAATCAGAATAAACCTATCAAATCTCCTTGTGGCTCAGTATAGCTGTGCATGCGACACTTCACCCCATAAATACCCTCCCTTCACAAAGGCATGCTCCCATTGCAATGCAACAGATCAACATAAAGGATATTTCAGCCAGGTTACAGATGAAACTCCCACTTTTCTGATAATCATTACAATCAAACAGATTATCCAAACTGATGGTTTATCAATCATTCAGCACAGTATATGACCTGGAAAATGCTCAATAGATAAACCATTAATGTTTTTTCTTGTTTCTCCATTCTAGTGATTATTGGCAATAGTGGGATTCCTGTCCCATACTGTCAGGGAACCAACCCTGATATGCCAGCTTGCTAGCATTTGGGAACTGGCAAGTTGAAGACTGGGTGGCAGAGCCCACCAAAGGATTGGTGCTAACTTAATGAGGTAGGCCATTGACTTGCCCACACATGATCACAGTCTGGCAGTGGAGACAATAGTATCTATTACTCATGTGAGAGTAATGTATAAAATCACAAATAGCTTATTGATATAGTACAGGGGAAGCTCAGCGGTGGATGTAGGCATTGGTTTGGGGATGACAGACAGTTACATGTCTAATTGTTAGGCAGGGAGGAAGTTGTATTTATCTCTGCACAGGCGGGGCTCAGTAACATGCCAATGACCCTTCCAGTTGTATCTGGTTAACTCTTTAGTTCAGGCCAAGGGATCCTGTGCTAATTTCTTGTCTGAGATGTAGTCCTTGTACTTGGGCTTCAAGAGGTATTTTGTAAAATTGACAGGACCAAATGAAGCACCTGGCAGAAAATATGTAGATGGCGGGTTGGCAGTATAATCAGGTGATTTTTGAGTTAACTGGCAGATGACAAGGATAAAATACGGCAACAATTGGGGAAACCAATATCTCATAACCTTTATTTAAAAATGACAATAAGGATTGATCTTGGCCTGGCAGGTACTTATACTGCACTACCAGGCTTCATTTTCTGATCAGGTTTCTTGAGCTTGGGTGGGTTGGCATTAGGAGTCTTAGATGGCGGGATGGCATTTGAGACTGGAAAATTGTCACTGGCCACTTTGGGATAAGAAGACTTTGAATCCTTTTGTTTGGCAACTTGGGCGTTGGGTAAGTATTTGAGTTCAGTGCCACTTTCTGAGCTTTGGGGGAGTTTGAAACAACTCTCATTGGGAGACTTGTGTATTTCACCAAGAAAACTGCTGGTGTTAAGTATTGGCGCCTCAGGAAAACTCCCAGTATCTTGCAATGGCAGTTCACTTGCAAAACCCTGTGATGTAGTTAAGAATTTGGGTCCTGGCAGGTTGACAACAACTTTATCAATTGGTTGTGGGGTTTTGGATTCCCAGTCTTTGGAACTGGCAGTCTGCAAAGGATTTTTTGCAGGGTTTGTCCCTGTTTTCATATTTTGGGATTCAGGTACATTCAAATTGTCATTCCTGACACATATCTGTGTTCCAATAATCCACACATGAGCTTTTAAACCCCATATCTGCTGAGCCTCAGATGAAAAGTGCAGCGGTTTATAACCTGTCAAGATGAACAGAATTATACTAACCTGAAACATAAACAGTTCATTTTGGAACAAAATCCAACTTTTTAGAAAAATAAAGGCTTGTTTCACCGGAAACAGAGCAGTGATGGGCAAAAATTCCAGGTAAACCACAAAAGATGCACACCTAAAACATGTTTATTTGGGATCAACAGCACAACTAACCCCACAAACAAAGCAACCTCAGCCACTCTCTGAAGCTATCATATCTATTAAGTTCCTGGGAAACAATATGAACCCAGGCACTATAATGGAAGTCTTGGTCCATACACTGACCCCTATAGCAGCTGAAAAAAATGATGAAGATATCAGTATGCAAAAAAGTGAAGTTTCCACATTGTTAATAGTACGTCCCAATTAAGGTATATGGTCTGGAGCTAAGATCAAAAACATTATACTCATAATGACCTTTTTTGGGATAAAGCTGTTGAATAAAACAGATAGGTTAATATAAACGGTTAAAAGTACATATTTACAATAAAAAATTGTATAAAATTTTTAACCCTATGTGAAATGTATGATAAGTATGGAAAGCTTGTGTTGTAACTGTGCCATATTAGCAGAGTTCAAGGGGGAATTTATTGAAAGCTAGGATAACTTTTTATGGAGATATAGAAGATTATATAATTTTAGTTAATTCTTTATAAGAAACAAGATAATCATTGATCAATTGCTTGGATGATTAAGGGGTGGCTTGATTCTGCTAATGAGTTAGGTGCTAAAACAAGTCTGTTATGGATTCAGATTATTTGCAGTTTGTGTTTTATTGTTTGAAAAACTGAGTTGGCGTCTGATTTTGGCTTTGAGTGCCAGGGTAGTCAAATGAAGGGGGAATGGGTATTTTGTGTGAAGCTTTGCTGGGGGGTCAGCCCCACAGTTTCAACAGCAAGATTGTTCCTATGTACATACAGATGCTCAATAATCCTTGCAATAAATTAGATACTATATGGACAGATAATTAAAAAGCAATCACAAAGACTAGCAACAATTTATAGACAATTAAGGACTTTATATCTGGACAATTGATTATCAGAGTTCATGCCAAGCTTTTAAGAAGGCCCCAGATATAAAGACTTATAGTTCTAGCAAGCAGTATTAGATCTCAACTATCAAGCACTTACATTGTTAATTCCCTGATCTAATTTAGATTATTATAAAAAAAAGATATATAAAGACAGAAAATATATAAAAACATATACATGAGAGAAAAAACAAAGGACTTATTTCTTAAAAGTGAAAAAAATGTCTGGACTTTGTCAGCTCCTGACAAAAATGGTATAAAATGAAAATCTAAGCTTGGAGAATACCCCTGAATCCCTCGGGAGTATTCACAGCCGTTCAAATTAGAAACATGATTGAACAAGGTACAAAGGCCAGACAAGCAACATTGATCTTGGTCCCAAGCTTTCCAACTGTACTGAGACTCATGTTCACAAATGAATCCAACAAGAGAATATCTTGGATATTGACTCCCAGGATGCACATTGTCTTCTTGTATGATATCTCAGGGAGTTATTCAGGATTGCATGCCTCTGCCTTGATACTACCCTGGAGTATGGAGTCCAGAGAAAATTGATAGAGAAACACCCAGAATCATTGGCTTCTGGGTTGTACAATGTTGCTAAAAGCAAGGATGTTTACTTTGATGATTAAAACTCAAATAAACCCCTGTTTACCAAGGCAATGTCTTAATAAAGGTTTTTAGGAACCCCTTCAATAACCCAGCTATCAGAATGGTTGCACACAAACCCTTGATACTTCTCAAACTTAGGACTTAAATAGAGCTAGATGGCTCAATCTCTTCCCAGAAGCATTCCATCTCCACCTGAAATTATTTAGACTTATATTTGAGAGCTGTGCTCTCTCCAGTATTCAGAATTAAGATGATTGTGCCCCCCTTGCCATAGTTAAATTCAAGCACATGAGTAAGTTTCTCCTAAAAAGGTCCCAGAAGAACCACTCTTGTCTCAAAATTTTCTAGGATTTACTTTTCAAAGGGTCAAATTCTAGAAAAGCAGGTGTTAGTTAGCCTTGTGAAAAAATTTACCTTTGGGTACTCATGTATTTCAATTGTTTTGAAAGGATTTAAATTATTTTCTAACTTTTGACTTAAAAATTGGGATCACAACCTCAAATTCAGATATTTACGCCCTTTTCAAGAAAGTTCCTTTCCCTTGGGTGCCTTTTTTCCCTTGCCTCTAGGCGCCTTATATTGCTCTTGTTCTATAGATTTATGTTTTACCTTTAATTAATTCTCTCTGGATGAGCTTTTTCTGTTAACTTGAGACCAATTGCTATAAGTATTGAAGATGCTCTTTGGCTATCTTGATACTGTGTTACAAACTCATAAGGGTCTTTGATATTCTTTATTCCTCTAAGATTCAAATCATTTGCTTCTTTAACTCTTCAAGTCCTTTCTCAGTTTCTCAATCCTGTGCTTTGTCCTGCTCACCTGACTGGTAATACTAATTATTGAATTCTTAATTTTTTTCTATATTTCATAGACATAGTTTTACCAAGTGTTGCTAGGCCAAAGTGCTGCCACCCAAGAAAACCTGCTTTGAAGCCCCACCGCTTGCAGCAATTGGGACATTATTTGTTAGATTAAGCCAAGGCTCCAGCTTAAGCATTTTTGAAGCCTTTTAACTTCTTTAGTATCATTTAAGTCATAAAATTATGTTTTTTGAACATTGATATAATTCTCAGTTAACTGAAGAAATTTTTAAAAGTGTAAAATATAAAATTAATAAAAATAAATCTTATTTTTATTAACTGTGCTTTTTGCTAAAACCCTTTTTTCTATTATAATAAGCCAAGAATCAAATATATGAGTTGCATGGGAGAGTAATAGGAGCCTCAAAGCTATAATTTCTATTACCCTATCTTTGGCTCATATAATTAATTTCTTAGTTATTTTTAGAAAAAAGTTGTTGTATTTAAAAGACTATTTACCCTATATGAAATATAAGTTTTTGTAATGTGTCCAACAACATGAACATGTCCTACTAATCATTTAGTAGTATCAGCTCTCTTTGTTTCTGTCATCAGTGCAGAACTTTGCACAATTATTTATTTTTGGAGTACTGTTTAAAATCCTCAAATTTTAAAGGTGAAACATACAGATCACTATCTTTCATTAAATATGGAAGGTTGAAATAAATGCTTTGACTTCAAGCCAGCTTTTTTTAGGCCTAGATTTTCTATCATAAATGTAAAAAAAGATTTTTTTGGAAACATCTGAATTATTTACAAGTGACTCATATAAACCCTTTCTTTCTTCCTCTCTCTCAAAAAGCATTTTGAGATCAATTATATTTTTTATATACATCTCATTTTCCTTTTGTTTAAATATTTTAGATAATACACCAAAATGACCATCAACAATACTTTTGCCATGACACTCTACAAACTATTAAACCTAATTGTTCCTTTTATAATTCTAGTTACCTCTTTAAAAAGATAATAAAAGGATTCATAAGATCTGAAATGACTACCATTATCAGTCCAAACTTTTATATTTTTAATATTCTTAAATTTATCTTTTTTAAGCAGACGTATCAAACACTGACCTGAAAACAAAGAGTCATGAGATAAAATTTCAGATAAAAAGTCATGATACTCATATTTAATTTTCTCATTTTCTTTAAAAGCAATTGCAAATCCAATAAAAAATAGGTGTATTCTCATAAAAACAATTATTTGTCTCTATAGGACCCCACCTATTTTAAAGTTTTCTTTATAGTCTATTGCTATACTGTAAATTCAGAACCTGAACGTAAAAATGCGGGATTGTCAAATCCTTGGTCCTAATTTCAAAACACTTTTACGGGCAACTCAGCTGAGTGAAAAATAAAATATTTAATAAAATCAAACATTTAATTTGACTTTTTTGATAAATTTAAATTGGAAAATTTGGAATCTCTTGAGCAGAAAACTCAACTAACAAAAGACAAAACTCAGCAAACAAATGTGGGATACATGAATCAGAAATGCGGGATTATAATGTACAATTTGAGATTTCCTGTATTTCAAACAAATTATAGACATCATGGAAAAATTAACGGATCTGAAATTGCGGGATTGTCAAATCCAAGAACCGAGTTTAAAATCAAAAATGAGGTGAATTTGAAATAAATATAATTTATGGGTGTCTCAAAAAGGATGCTAAAGGATCTAGAGTGGATTTGTGCTAATTCTTTTAGAAATCATAGGCATTCTCAAAAATCACCCTATTCTATTTTAGGACAGCTAAAATTTAGATGCTTGATTACAGTAGATTTCAGAAAATACTAATAATAAAATAGAATTATATATTAAAATCTGTTTTTACCATATTGACTTTTTCTTGGTGTGCTGATAGTTCATTTGCTGTTGATAAGGTGTTTGCATTTAATTGGATGGTTTCACCTCCAGTTGCCTTGGCAATAGGAAATCAAGTTGCCTCCCTGAGACCAACTGTGGTTGCAGAAGCAACTTGATTTCCTATCGCCAAGGCAACTGGAGGTGAAACCATCCAATTAAATGCAAACATCTTATCAACAGCAAATGAACTATCAACACACCAAGAAAAAGTCAATATGGTAAAAACAGATTTTAATATATAATTCTATTTTATTATTAGTATTTTCTGAAATCTACTGTAACAAGTATCCTTAATAACAGTACATTAACACATAGTGTAGTAAAATGATGTTTTATCTCCCTCTCCTTTCTTCCTTGAAAAGAAGTTTTGTAGGCCCCTTTGCTACGCTGGGGGCCAAAAAACTTTTAAAAAATTTCTGCGTCATCAGGAGAGTAGCTCATTAATCATTATATGGATTTATGGTTGCTATTCTAGCAATTTAGAGTGTAGAATATTGCATTGTTTCCAGTTTAGACAATTTAAATTTCACTTAATTTCATGTCTAAAAATGGTTGTTGAGATTGTATTTTCCACTTGATTTTATCCAGAGTGGAGCTTATTGATTTGGGTTGATTTATCCTAGTTACTTACTGTACATTCAATTTAGATTCCAGTTCCCGCAATTATTATTTGAGTTTACTAGTGGCATTCAAAAGTGATTTGAAATTTGGTTCTTGGATTTGACAATCCCGCAATTTCAAAAAACATAGTAAACTTAATGAAAATGGTTGATGGATTTGAACGCTTCAAATCTGATTCCAGTTAATTCATTTTTTCCATTGGAAATATGCTGTTTGACTTGAACTTTGCAAAGTGTCTATGAGTTACCGCATTTTTAAAAATTCAAATAAAAATACAAAGATTTCATTTTAATTAAAAAAAGGCTATCCCGCAAAAGTGATTCAAAATTTGGACCAAGGATTTGACAATCCTGCACTTTTACGTTTAGGTTCTGAATTTAAAGTATTTGAAAATGCGGGAACTCATAGACACTTTGCAAAGTTCAAGTCAAACTGCATATTTCCAATGGACAAAATGAATTAACTGGAATCAGATTTTGGGTTCAAATCCATCAGCCATTTTAATTAAGTTTACTATGTTTTTTGAAATAGCAGGATTGTCAAATTCAAGAACAAAATTTCAAATCACTTTTGAATGCCACTAGTAAACTCAAATAATAATTGCAGGAACTGGAATCCAAATTGAATGTACAATAAGCACACTAGGAAACACTAACCCAAATAAAGAAGCTCCACCACAACTAAAATCAAATGAAAAAATCAATCTCAATACCCATATTTAGACATAAAAAGTGATTAAACTTTAAAATCATCCAAAACTGGAAAGGATACAATATTATACACTTCAAATTACGGATATAGAAACATTGCTACTATTCAAGGCTAAATCAAGAGAAAACAACTACTCACAACTAAACCAATAAATCCAAATAAATATATATTTAATCTAAAATATATTTTTTATTTTATTTTTATGGACCATCAGTTGCATTCCCAATCAGCTCCTGCACCAGTCTGCGGGGCAACCCATTCACAAGGGCGTCCCAGAGGGTCCAAGAACAGACCCAAAACCCAACTCAAGGGGAGTCATGCTGATACACAGACCTCCCAAGGTGTCAGCGCCAGTCAACCACCTCCCTTGTCCCAAGCCAGATCACACAGCCTTAATCCCAGGAAGAAGTCTCTCTCAAGGCCTACAACCAAAGTCTTTTACACAAAGGTCATTGGGAATAATGAGCTTACATACACCTCCACCGTATACCCAGTTGTCACCTGGCCCCGCACTCTTGATCCAAGAGTTGCTACTTCCTGCCCCCGCGTCTTTGACACCACCTACCAGCCATTGTCCATCACTCTTGAGCCATCTGCGCCTATTGTGTATTCAACCATTGATGGCGCCACTGCAAGCAAGCGTGATCCCACCTTATACACAAAGGTTCCTGTCCCCTGTGTTGAGCCTGCTAGCCAGGATGCTGTGGTACCTGCCAAGGGCTGGTGTTGGTTGACAGATAGTGAGTGTGAAGCTCTCCTCAATTGCTTGAACGGGGGAATGGCAGTTTGGGATATTGTGTCCCAATTTGGTGTCACGGCCGGATACATTGCTGACATCAACACCAAGTATGGAAGCAATGGGCAAATTGCTGAATCCACCAAGACTAAGAACAGCCAAAACTCTTGCATCATGTGCATATTGACGCAATAAAACAGTGGGTAGCCAAGGATTGCCACCTGGACTCACTTGCTGTCCAATCAATACTTGCCATGAAGTTTGGGCTTTCTGTTTCCAAAATCCTTGTTTAAAAAACAATGGTTGATTTTGGCTTCTCCTGGAAAGTACTGGGAGTTTTGCCGTACAACAGAAACAATGAGAAGACCATCAAGGATTGACACATTTATGCTGAGACATATCTGGCACTAAAGGAGACTGGGAATGTCCAGTTCTTCTACATTGACAAATCAGTTTTCCTCCTCACTCAGGTCTAGGAATGGGTGGGTCAAGAAGGGGTCTAAGGACGGTGTAGCCCATTGTGCAGCTGTCTGTTCCCAGACCTATTCAATGGTTGCGCTTCTTGGTCCTTGCGGGTTGGACCAATACCAAATGATCAAGGGTTCCCACAATAGCGGGACTTTTCTAAATTTTCTCCAAGTTTTCAAGAGTATCTCCGGATCAACTACCACAGTACAACCAACATTGTTGTGCTGGATAATGTCAGTCTCCACAAAGTGGATCTGGTTGTGTCCAAGTTCCTGCCAATTGACAAAAACAACCACACCTCCAGCCACCGGCTTACCAATTGTTCAATGAGACTTCTCTTCCTCCCGCCATATTCCCCATTTCTAAATCCAATTATGAGGTCTTTGGGAGGATCAAAAATAAGGTGAAGAAAGGCCTCCCTCAGGACACCAAGGATCTCTTCAACATTCTTAAGGTCAGTCAATTTGCAATGCCACCCAATGTGGTGGCAGCCTTTTACAAGCACTCAGAATCCTTCCTCCCCAAAGCCCTGGCCTCCAAGCTAATCAGATAAATGGGCGCTCTGGGTTTTATTTGTTTTTATTTTTATTTATTTTGTTTTTATTAGGACTCAAAAACTATTATTTATATATAATGGTGTGACAGTTGATTGTATTATAGACATATAAGAATATGTAGAAAAGATAAATAAAATTAATTATACTAGGTATAAGGAATATATTTTTATTATAATGCACTGAATATTATATTGACTGTTGCACTAACAAATAAATAAATTAAAAAATATAGAAATAGATTAATTTTATTTAGACAATTGTGAATCCTTGTTGATACTTTGGCTTTGTTAGGCCACAAATTGGACCTTGCAGGTCATCATCTGATCCTTATTAAATCAGTGCCACTATAGCCACACAACACAGAAGCCAATGATTTTTATGTATCACTTACTAATTAGTACTTAGGACGCGGGTCAAGCATATCAAATATATTTATCAAATCATATTACAAGGGAAAGGTAATTTGAGTTCTAAATAATCACTTGTTTAGAACATAAGTGGAGCAGGCTGCACAATGCGGATAAATTCAATTCTTGTTGTTTGTAAATGTAATAAATGAACCCGTACTCAACAAGCTAGCAAATAAAAACATTAATAACTTATTTTTATTATTTGACGTGGTTGCATCTTTAACTAATGTCTTGTAATATATTTAGATATATTACAATTACATATTTCACTATTAAAATTTTAGTATTAAAATATAAAAAATTTAAAAAAATAAAATTTAATTTGAAAGGGAAAAATATTTATTGAGGGGATGCTAATTGCAAAGGGAATGTAATTATTCCGGGGAATTATACCCCAAAATTAAATTTTCAACTAGAGCGTCTAATTGAATCCACGTACTCTTCTGTACATGGTGGACAACCCTGGATGTGATTGCTAGAGGGGCGGTGCCCTGTACCCCGGTGGTTGTTGACCATTTGATAAAAGGAAGCAAGGTGAGTGAATCAATTAATAGGTTTTTTCAGGGGGCACCTAGTACCCATATACATTGCCAATATAAAGGAGTCATACAGGATGTGCTCAACTGTCCTATACCCCAGTGGTGTCTTCTGGTGTTTGAGTACTAACTGGAATATATCCATTTGATTAGGTACATCCTCCAACTTTTTGACGTTGGTTTTTAATATGCAGTGAAGGAGGATTCACAGGTATACCAAAACGTGAATTCTTTGCAAGGTATATTTTTCCAAGAACATGCGCAATTTTTTTGAAGACTTGAACTAATCTATTGATATATGATGTTTGATTGAATTTGAAGAGGGTTCCAGGGGGCGCCCTACTTGTATCAGCCCCCCATGCCTTGGCAAACAATATTAATAAAGGTTTAAATGTGTTCACAAGGACTGGGTCCCTGACTTTGTTTGACAATGCCTTGAATACTTCATTAAAAATGTCAGTTTTTAAATATTCAGTTCCTATTTGAAAGTCAGTTTTTATTAAGTTTTTTTCATATTTGTTGATGTTTGCAAATGGGAATTATCAGGGGCCCAGTCTTGGGCGGCTGGCCCGCCGTTTCTGGGGGTAACTTGGGCCGGGGTTTTTGCGGGCAGGGCCCACCACAAGAGAGGAGCTAACTTTAGAAGGTAGGAAGCAGACTTCCCCACCCAAGACCACAGGCCGGCAGCCAGTACAATGGTGTCCACCACCCCTGTGAGGGTGATGTACACTATTCCAAAAAGCTTGCTGGTATGGTCGGTTGGAAGGCCAGGTGAAGAGGCTGACATTGGTTTGGGTGTTACAGGTGGTTCCATATAGAAATTGTAGGCCGGGAGATAATTAAATTTTCCTCTAAATAGTTTTGGGGTGGAGAATATCCACAGGCCTTGGCAGTTGTATCTAATAGAGGATTGGATGCAGGCTAACAGGTCAAGTTCAAGAATTTTCTCTGGAGTATAATCCTTATATTTGGGCTTCAAGGGGTAATCAGTGAAGTGTACGGGCCCAAAGGGTGCACCAGATGGACCGAAAACTGCGGGCAGTGGGGCAGGAGGGCCAGGAGACCTTGAACTGAATTGGTAGATGGCAAATACAAAATATGGCAATAGCTGTAAGAGCCAAAGTAACATAACCTTTATTTAAAAATGGCAATAAGGTTTGAGTGCAGAATCTATAGGCGTATATAGCATTCTGCCTCCAAACAGTATTTTCCATCAGGGCTTTATCAAAATATTGGGGAAAATGCAGGCAGGCAGCCAGAGGGCCCAGGTGTGGGAGCGGCAAAATGGCACCTCAGCTGGGTGTTCTCTCATTGGTCAGAATGTCCAATTTGGTCACTTGATTTTCTTGATTCTTTGCTGTGGTCACAGGGTCAGGCCCCAAGCCTGGGTTTATCCTTGGCAGTTGAGTTTGATTGGTTTTTTAAAGAGGACTTCAAGCTCATGAAATTCACAGAGGCGCCATCTTAGCTTCTATTAGCCAATTTGAGAGACTCCTCTTTGGGCGCCATCATGGTTGAGCTGGTGCAGGTATTCTGGCTTTGGAACTTAGCGGGAGCCTCAGCTTGCAGGGGCTCAAACCCAAAAAAATGCGAGCGGGCGGACCCTTGGTCCATGGGCCCAGCGGCCCGCAGGAATGTAGGTTAAGGGTTCAAACCCCACCCTTGGGCCCAAGTTCCCCAGGGTAATGAATTGTCAATCCTGACAGGAATTGTTGAATGCTTTCATAGATATATTCATTGAATTTTAACTTGGCATCCTGCAAATTTCATTCATTTCTTTGAAGTTGATATTTGATCCTATTTCATATGCTTCCCTTAACCACGGCAAGCACCCCGCGGGTGGTAAATATTCCCTATCTTTAGCTTCAATACTTGAAAATTTATTCATATTCTGTTGAATTATTTATTTATTTGGCTTTTATTTATTTGTTTTACAGGGGCTACCAGTGACTGGTAACCCCCGTAGAACCAACTTGGCGTAAAAGCTGCCACTTCTGCAACCTTGTCCCCATTTCTGGTGATGACTAAAATAAATATAAATAAAACATAAAAAGACTTACTAATTGTTTCCCCTGTGTCCCCCTCAGCCACAGGCGCCACCTTAACAAATTTCATGAGTTTTGGCTGCTCTTCATTAATTTTCCTAGGCTTGATTTTCCTTATCTTTCTTGCTTCTTGTGCTTCCTCTTGATTTTTATTTGATAAATTTTCTGTATTTCTTAAAGCACTCCTGCTTCTTGACTGAGTTTTGTTTTTGTCTGTTTCCATTTGATTGATTTTCTCTTCATTTGTGTTGATTTCCTTCAATCAATTTGATTTTTTGAGTATTCTTTCTGTTGGTTTTCACAAATTCCCACAATTTGTAACTTTCACTTTTGAAATCTAACTGCTTGAGTATTTCCTTTTGAAGATTTAAAATTATTTCCTTGTGTTCTTCATTAACTATTGTTCTCAGGCTATTTTTCACAATTTCCTTTTGCTGGACCAAGGCTCTTTCCTCATTTCCCAGTTGATTTACCACAATTTCCCTGATGTTGTATTCAAGCTTGACAAGCTTTTAGAGGACTGACTCTAATTCATTGATAAGTGTGTAAATATTTGACATTGTGTTTGAGTTCCATCAAAAACTGGTTTTTATAGTACTACCTTCAACGCATACATATTTTTCATCATCATTGATAACTTGATGACAATAAACGTAAATATTGCATTAGAATATAGCAATATGACATCAACTCTTGATATTTAGAAATTATGTACATAACTCAATGAATTTTATTAATCAAAATGCATTGAGTTATGCACATAATTTCTAAATATCAAGAATTGACGTCTAATTGCTATATTCTAATGCAATATTTACGTATATTGTCTTTAATTTATTAAAGATGATAAAAATATGTATGCTAATAACTTTAAGCTATTTATAAAATGTACAACATTGTATTAATTATGGGAAATGTTGATAATGTAAAAAGAAAATATTATTAATTATGAATTGAAAGAGAGATATCAATTTTAATAAGTTGTCACAAAGAAAAGATTTATTTTACTGATCAAAGTATGGGAAGGGGGAGGGAATGGGCAGAATGAACATTGCCTTCATCTGCGCTTGTGAAAGGGGCAGCATCAGAGATAGTGGGGGGATTGGTAGTGGCTTGGGAGTTAGGGTTGGAAGGCAGGTGGCTTGATGGGGGGGGGTTGGGGAGGCAGGGTTTGTTGACTGGGAAGGGGCAGCAAGAGCGGTTTGCTTCAATTGCTTGAATTCTTATTATGTCATTTACTGGCTTGACAAAACAGATGGACTGGCGTGGGGGGAGGCAGGGGTCCTTTCTGAACTTATCACTTCATTTGCATAGAAGATGATGAGATCAAATAAGTCCTGGACGGACGCAGAAAGGAAAAGCTCATACCCCTTATCAATTTGGGTGCATAGTTTGTTGTAGGTGGCAGGCTTTAAGTGCCTGAGAGCGGAACAAAAATTGATGACATACATCTGTAAGATGCATGTCGGCGTAGTTGATGGAATAGGACCAACAAGTATGCCCTACAGCCCTGATTTCTTGAGTTGCCCATTCCCGCTGCTCCATCTCCGCACTAAGTACAACTGTGTGCACGGCATTTTGTGTGGCCCACTCCTCCAGCATGGCCTTGAGCTCTGTCTGGTAGGCATACCCATCTGCAGTGTTTGATATTGCCAAGTAATAATTGACGCCCAATGGGGAAACTGCCAATAAAACCCCAACAAAATGATACAAGATTGGGCTGCGCTTGTACACATCAGACTGGATACGCTTCTCTCCATAGTCTTGGATACTTGCAGAAATCTTAGCATATGATAGGAAGATGGCGTCATTAAAGCCCTTATTGCCCTTCCTTTGATAAAATTAATGATAATTGAATTGTAGGGGTTGGTATCCATCAAAATAGGGACACCGAGAACTTGATTGAACAAGATTCTAGCAGCAACCACAACTTCATGCATCCACAAATTCACCGTTCTTTTGTTGGTGAAGATGCTGTGGAGTCCCAACTGGAGACGTACCTGGACCAGGGGCATCTGCGGGTCACATTCCATAATGGTCATCATAAGGGGATGGGCTGTGTCACCTTTGGTTGAAGTATGGGCACCAGTCAGGGTCTTCTTGGTAGGGAGGCCACAGTTGGCGTGAGCTCGCAGGGTTGCAGCCACAGTAGACTTTGCAAACCCCATTGCGGCCGCAATTTCCCCAAGGGACATAAGCTTTCCTTGCTTTTCAACCATTTTGAGAAAAATCTCCAGAGTGATTAATTTTCTTTTGCAGCTTGTAGGCTGATTGACTGGGGGAGGGATGTGTCTATCTTGGGAACCAGACAGTGTCATCTGATTGGCTGTTTCTGGATTCTGGCTTCCATTGGTGGCCCCATGGCTCACTTGTTCAATTACAGATGCTAATGTTGCTATATGATTTGGGTTAACAGCTGCCTGTGAGTGATGGGCAAATAGGGCCATGCTTGAGGACTCAGGAGAAAGAACACACTCCTGGGTGGTGCTTGCGGAGGGGCCTGCAGGTTGGGAGTGGCCATAGAGGGAGGCTTCACTATTAGAAGACCCAGCGTAGCCCTGAATAATTTTGTCAAGGCCAGGGAACAGCTTGTTGACTTGGTTGGTGTTGGAAGAAGACATAATAAAAATTTTATTATAATTTTAAACTCAAGAAGAGGAATGTATATTTTAGTCAATTTCATTGTTATATATGTTAATTTTGTGAATATTACAATCTAAATTTTAGCTGTCCTAAAATGGAAAAAGGTGTTTTTGGGAACGCTTGTGATTCCTAAAAGATTTAGCACAAATCCACTCTAGATCCTTTAGCATCCTTTTTGAGACACCCATAAATTATATTTATTTCAAATTCCTTGCAATTATGATTTGAAACTTGGTTCTTGGATTTGAAAATCCTACAATTTCAGATTTGTTAATTTTTTCATGATGTCTATGATTTGTTTGACATACAGAAAATCTCAAATTGTACATAAGAATCCCACATTTCTGATTCATGTAACCCGTATTTGTTTGCTGAATTTTGTCTTTTGTTTGTTTGAGTTATCTGCTCAAGAGATTCAAGATTTGCCAATTTAAATAAATAAAAAAGTCAAATTAAATGGGTGATTTTATTAAATATTCTAATTCTCACTCAGCTGACTTGCCCGCAAAAGTGATTCAAAATTTAGACCAAGGATTTGAAAATCCTGCATTTTTATGTTCAGGTTCTGAATTTACAGTAATACGTGAAGTATCATCAAGATTATTTATATCACTAATATATTCTTTATTTTGATGCTCATAAAATTTTTCATGTAGGTCAATAGATTTGAAATTTTCTTTAATAGATTTTGACAATGGCAACTTCTTTATACTCAAATCCTTTTCTTTATTTCTAATGATTTTTTCAAGATAAAAGTGTTACACATATCATTTTGTTTATTTGCTTTTGATTATACTATTAGGAAAAAGCTTATAAAAAGTGAAAAGTGAAATAAAAATGTTGTTTTTTTTATTTTCATACAGTAGTTTTAAAAGCTATGGCAACAACCAAAAATACTTCAGACTTAAACAAAAATATTTCAGATTTAAGCAAAATCCAAATTTTAGGTAAAAATATACACTCTGTTAACAGGGTTTATTGGTGTTAATGGTCAAAATGAGTCAACACAGCAACAAAGGGCTCACACACAAAGTGAAACAATTCAAAATACAATCCAAAATACTTTTATTCACAAACAAAATGGTGTGAGTTGACTTTTGGTGTACATATGTTTAATATGTGAATTGGTGACAACATACACCCAAGCAAGGTGAGTCAAAACTCAAACCAAAAACAAAACACAATAGCAACTCACTATGTAAACAAAATTACTCACTCAGTGTGTGCAATGTATTGTAATCAAGAATTATACCAAGGTATCTAAAATAAGACACAAGATCTGAAACATAATTATTTAAAAAATATTGTGATGGGTGTTTGAATTTGGCAGTAAAATTTGGGAAAATGCGTGGATTTTTTTTGAGTATTCTAAAATGGGCGTTGTAAAACCAAAAACAACTAATTAAGAAATAAAAAATCTATAATTAGGATATTGGGTGGGAAAAACTCTAATTAAATATCCATATTCAGATAAAAGCAAAAAATAAAATAGGGAGTAAGTTAATTGAAATTTATTTAATATTTTAATAAATTTAAAATGGAAGGAACACAACACCAGAGTACTAATGCACCTGTTGTGCACCGCAGTTGCGGTTGCCCCCGCAGGTCAAAGAATAGAGTTAGTGCAACCCAAGTGCCTACTCAAGTAGGAGTTGGGAGAGGAGAGTTTCATAGTGACGCTGCACTGACACAGCCAGTTCAAGGAGCACAAGCTGCTAGGGGGCAGAGAATCAACCCTTGGGTCCCCAAGCTGACCCAGAAGCCCACCAAGGTCACCACTACAAAGAAAGTTAGAAACAAGGAGGTAAAACTTACTTTGTATGTGTTTGACGTTGTGTACCAGCAAGAGTTGGTCCTGTCAGCCATGCTGGAGAAGGTGAAGCTTGTACTTGATACTAGCTACAAGCCCTAAATCAGTGATGACAATCAGGAAGAGGACAAGGAGCCTGAGCTCTTCAGAACTGATGAGGGGCAGTTAGTGTTGAAGAAAGTTGCTGTGTTTTACACTAAGGTGCCCATGCCCTGTGTTGTGCCTAATGCCAACAAGTCAATCCCCACCGCTAAAAAGCCCGCTCAGAAGCACATCCCTGACATTAAACGCATCATCCTGCTTAAGTTAATGCGTGAATTGGGCAATTACAAAGCAGCCACAGCCCTTGTTGGAGTGTATCCCAATTACGCCTCCAAGACCTTCAACAAGTTCATTAACATGGGTCAAGTCCTTGCCGCAGAGAAATCCATGCGCGTTTCCACCATGATCACCAAGGAGCACAAATGGGCAATCTGCCAGTGGATCACCCGGGACTGCCATCTTGAACTGGTAAATATACAGGCAATGGCCAAGTCCACTTTGGGGATTGAGGCTTCCATTTCCTTTTACTACCAACTTCTGAAGAAGATGCGCT